>JBBBDQ010000315.1:2430000-2447500 GCA_037127315.1 Ascarosepion bandense | reverse complement strand
GAATAACGCGCCTACCGCAGAGCGACATCTCGCAAAAAAAAAAAAAAAAAAAAAAGGAAAAAAAAACCGCCTCGCAAGCCATTACAAGTGAGTTCGACTCTCACCCTTTGCTCCTTACGGGTCTAGGTTAAACGCAGCTCATATCTACCTTGTTACAATTATACATCTGTTGATCACAGTTTTAGACATCGTCCTCTGGAGAGAGGTCTTTAAGGATTGAAACACGATATCCCACTCTTCAGCCGGGACATATGTGAATATGGCATATGTAGGTTGTTCAGTAGGTTTTCGAGTTCAATAAAAGCCAGTCTAGAGAGCACATATGAATCTAAGTAAGTCTTTCATTCCCTATACCCGCAGACAACATAAAAAATATATATATTTAATCCAAGAAAATAAACATGTGCATATGTATAAAATACAGCGTTATATATATATATATATATATATATATATATATATATATATATAAATGTTTATAAAGAAATATAAGCAGATACTTGCCTTTGGTTGTTTATGTTTTTAGTATTTTTTTCTCTGTTAAGTTTTAGAATAAAGCGGAAACTACTTTCTCCAGGAACGACGCTGTTTTTAAATACTACAAAATCTAAAAAAAATATCTGTGTATCATGTCTCTGAAGTTTTCAGTTGTAAATCTCTTTTTGCCTTGCGTATGGTCCTTTTCTTTTAAGTAGGCGTGGGTGTGTGTTTTTTCTCCTTTCTATTTCTCGACAATATCACTTTTACTCGATCTTGTAAAAAAAAAACGTACAAAGTATTTACAGCTTACAGTAAGCGCGCTCCTGCGTTCCTACTTGCCTGAGAAAAAATACTAGCTGCTGGTTACGTGCGCGTTTATATAGTTTCTAGTCATTAATATTCATGAGTGTAGGAATATCAGCTGGTTGGGGGAAAAGCATGAGAGAACTAGATTGTGATGCGGTCGTGGTAGAGGTAGAAAGGTAAGGAACAGTGTGTGAGTAAGAAAGAAAGAAAGAAAGAAAGAAAGAAAGAAAGAAAAAATGAACGAAATTGAGTGAGAAAAAGTCTAAAAGAAAGAATGCAAGAGAAGACGAAAGAAAGAAGTTAATAAAAAAAAAAACTGTGCTAACGAATAAAGAGTCAGTGAATTAGTAGCAGATAAATAATTCTGTTCCTTTATTGAACTACTCCTGCTGTTGATAACGTTCTGCTTGTAGGAGTGACCAGGCTGTTACTCGTGTCGAGAGTATATTTGACAGTGCGCATTTAGAACGGTGTAGTGTGGCAGCAGTGATGAAAGGTCTTCGTTTTAAATGGTGACTTTTACCAGTGGCAACAGATGGAATTTATATCGGTTCACTCCGTGGTTGACTTCTTCCTACGTTCGAATCAGACTTGATATGAAAACAAATCAGTATAGTTCGCCGTAGCAATAAAATACTTAAACTGTTAAAAATAAGAAAATATTCGTGATTATATATATATATATATATATATATATATATATATATATTCATTTACGAATATTAATAAGAAAATATTTGTGAATATATATATATATATATATATATATATATATATATATATATATCATTTACGAATATTAATAAGAAAATATTTGTGAATATATATATATATATATATATATATATATTCATTTACGAATATTAATAAGAAAATATTTGTGAATATATATATATATATATATATATATTCATTTACGAATATTAATAAGAAAATATTTGTGAATATATATATATATATATATATATATATATATATATATATATATATTCATTTACGAATATTAATAAGAAAATATTTGTGAATATATTCATTTACGAATATTTTCTTATTTTTACCAATAGTATTTATTGCTATGGCGAACTATTTTCGGGTCCGGACAATATAACTGCTCTTTTTCTTCTGTTGTAATAATATAAACTAAAAATATGTCCCGCGCATTTTTTTAAACAAACTAAGTGGAATATATGGGTCTCTTAGCTGGCATCGTCCCCAAATCATACCGATCAGAAATTGTGAATTTGAAATAACACCGTTGAAAAATGTCCAGATGGTAAAAATGAATGAATGTCTCATTTAGACAGAAAAAAAAAAAACAAAAACAAAAACAAAAAAAAAAAACGTGACGCGTGTTACTGTTAAGTTTACATTTATTTTTATTACAATTAATGAATTCAGCATTAATGACAAACTATATTGTTTATGTGAAATATAAAAACTTTTTACTCACAAAAAAAAAAAAATCATGGGTGATGAATGGTTCAAGGTCCAGCCATGAAGAGTTTAAAATTAAAAAAAATTATGATGCGTGAACATTGGGTTAAATTTTAAGAATTGGGACGGGTTGGAAACTTTTCAGCACCCCTGGTCGTAAAATTAGTTAATATTTCAGTTACTGAACTATTGATTAGTGTGTGTATCGGAATTAATAAAATACGCCGGTCTTATGGTCTGAGAAAAGGATTAAAACTTAAGAAGTTGTTGAGTTCATCTTCACAATGAACCTTGAACCCAAGTCTAAAAGAAAGTCAACAATTTTTTTTCTCGTAAACAATTATAGCACAATTATCTGCAAAAAAAAAAAAAAAAAAAAAAAAATATATATATATATATATATATATATATAATATTATATCAGATAATTCTTACTGCATAAATTCATCTTTAAATTAAGAATATGTATTATATATTATGTAATATGTATTAGTGATAAGAAATAAATATTATAAGTGATTCTAACAAGTAAATGGCAAACGGGCATAACTAATAAAAATTCAGTTGTTTGACATCAGTCAGTTAAATGCCATACGTGATACACGCTTGGGTGATCATGTCTCTTTCGAGACATGATTGACTGGGTAGAAGATTATCCCGCAGTAGGTTGCCATTACTTTCTGCAATAGACTGGTTGCCGACCAAGACTATAGAACCCAATCTGTCAAGTTATTTAACCCATAACTGGAGGGAAGAGAAAGATTAATACCTTTCCCAAGGGTATTTACACTGAAGTGAATGCAAGGAATTCAACTGGAATTCGAACTCGGCTCCCCGATTTCTCGTTCCGAGCCGATATCCACTTCCGGCATCACAGAAACATATTTCTGTATAAAAGAATTTTGTAGCATGAACATTTAAAAAAAAGGAAAACGGAAGAAACAAAGAACTATTTTTGCAACTTCTAAAAATAGTACCGCCATTAAAAGCCTAAAATAATATCTTAAACGAGCCTTACTTATACCGCTAATAAGAAACGTATTTTGTCAGTACTGCCACTACTAAAACGAGCACCTACTTCGAACCACTTCTGTAAGAAATTCACTCAGTGACGATGAAAAAAAAAAAACAAAAAACAAATAAAGAGCTTTGATATTTAGTAAGGGACTTTTAACGATAAAACTACAATCAGGACTTTTATTACAGTACTTCCCAAAACTGCAACTATTATTACGGCTGCGACAGAAATGTTGAAATTACTACTCCTCACCAACGGAATACCATTGTTTATAGTACGCGTTTATTCACCAAACGACTTAAACAAAACAGCTGTTAATAATATCGCCCAGGTATTGCTGTACTTTTAGAGAATGCGGAGACCACATTACTATGGTATGTTACAGACTTGCCCAAGGTCTAGACACTGCGAAGTATACTTACATAGTGATCCACGTTGCAGACTGATGGGTATCGTAGATTTTAAGCGAATGATTTACTGAACTTAATATCTCTAGCCAAAGTATGAAGGTCCTGATTCCAGGCTTCGATCCAAACATGTTTACCTTGTTTTAAAATGCTAACATGTTTACAGGCTATGGAGAAAGTCGCATCACGTTACCTAACAGCTGTTAGCAAATGAAAATGTCTCCCACGTGAAGCTAAGAACTGGTTGCAATCGCAGTCGGGCAGAAATTATTGGCTGTCTCACGAATCAACCAAACTCACTAAATCCAGATGATATCGTTTCTTTGTTTTTGCTGTGTTTTTTTCTAATAAATGCTCGATTTTATTAGTAGAAGATGATAAATACTTGCAGTGAAAAGAAATACCGAATTTCTAGAAATTGAATTTCAGGAAATTCAAAATACAATGGTATATTATTGGCATTACAAAACACCTTTACATCAGGAGCTATAACACTCACTCTAGCTTGTTAACAGGTTTCATACATACTATATATATATATATATATATATATATATATATATATATATATATATATAGGTATGAGTTTGTGACCCTGGGTTTCACGCTCTTGCGATGGTTAGACAATAGGTAAGCTTTATCACTGATATTGAGCGCTTTCAAATAAGTACCGCGCATATATAATATATAAATAATATAATATATATAAACAAATTATATATATATATATATATATATATATATACACTTTTCACACACACACACACACACACACACACACACACACACACACACACACACACATATATATATAGAGAGAGAGAGAGAGAAAGAAAGAAAGAAAGAAAGAAAGAAAGCACAACACTTACTTGCTACTCAGGTTTCGATCACGTAGGTCACTTCAGGCAAGCTGTCTTGCCTGATGAGACCTGCGTGGTCGAAAACTAGGTAGCAAGTAAGTGTTGTGTGTTCTGCTCTTTAACATACTGTTAGCTCTGCATATTCTGTTCATTTGTTTTGGATGTGCATTGAGCACTTTTTTTCGAACTACCATCTGCAGGCCCATCCAGACACTATTTTGTTAGTATATATATATATATATATATATATATATATATATATATATTAGTAAAGAATCCAGGATAAGATTGGTAAATAATTCGAGAACATCCTAGTAATATCGTTTAAATATTAAAACGTATCCAACAGAGAGCTCAATGTAAATTTAATTTAGGTTGCAGATATTCATTTATTTATATATATATATATATATATATATATATATATATATATATATAGCATAGCATAGCATAGCATAGCATAAATATGTCATAATATCACTATAAAATAGCTATTTTGTTTTGACATTACTTGTGTTTTATCAAGTGATCACATGACAAGACACAAGTAGTGTCGAAACAAAATATCTATTTTTGTAGTGATAATATCACATATTTATGTCATAATTTCTAAATAAATGTTATTAGCTTTACTTTGTATTGAGCACTTTTTTAAGAATAGTAGTTTTTGGATACGGAATATTATTCCATCCATACCTACCATGTGTACAAATACTAACACACACACACACACACACACACACACACACATATATATATATATATGCACATTATTCTAAGTCTCTACCACGACACGGAGTTTTATACGCTATGCAATCCTCAGGTGCACATTTTAAACTGATCGTTCCTGGATTTTTAATTTTTGTTCATGGTAGTTATATTTTATAATACTGGGATGCTATTTGTTAATTCTTTAACTGTATAATTTAATTTGATTTGAACAAAACTCAGATACGAAATCAGAAAGTAAAATCTTAAAAGTTCAATTAATTGAGATTCAAAATAATTATTAGAATATTTTTAGGGCAATCGTTATATGTTTAGTGCCTCTGGGTCAAGGGAATTACTTGTCTTTATTTTAGGGAAAACAAAAGGAATTAATAATAAAGATAATGTAAAAAGTTCGACATAAAAGACTATGTTAATTCGATTCAACATATTTGACCATGTTTGCATGTCATCATTAATTCACTTCTTTTGTTTAGTAAGTTAGGGTTATTTATGTTTGAGTTTGCGTCTTGTTTAACGGCATATAAGCCTCTGTTGGTTATTTAATTTCAAAAAGGTAGGGTTTACGGTATTTTTTTTAATATTCGGTTATAGTGAGAAGGTTTATTTAGTCAGATTTTGATGAAAATTTTATAATTTTTTTTAAATTAGAAAACTGAAGTTTTGTATTCGAAAATGTATTGATCGTAATATTTTTTTTCCTTCAAAAATGTATGATGGCAATAATTTTTTCTCTTCAAAAATGGATTATGGTCAAAATTCTTTCCTTCAAAAATATATTGTGGGTAATCAAAAGTGTATATTTTTCTATAAAAGTCCAACTTTATGTATATATTTCGATAAAAGTCTATTTTTATACTTTCATAGTGTTTTGACCCCAGTTTGGGGATTAACTATTTGCCCATAGCTGGGACCCTAACAGATGCTATCACTCCGGGTCAAGGTAGACCTGTGAACAACAGCTATTAAGAGGTGGTTCCATTATCCTCATAACCTACCAATCAGAGGTCTTGCTGCCGTATACATTTTACCGTCATACCCAGGACCGGTTATTTAAATGTTTTAAGGTAACAAATTTTTCTAAAAAGTATAAATCACGTCTATTTTCTTCATATATATATATATATATATATATATATATATATATATATATAAGATTCGTTAAAAACCACAGGGAAGGTGCTGTGGTTAAATTTTTATATAATTTTTCATGTGATCATAGAATTTTTTCTTTTCAGTACATGATTTATATAAAAATTATCTGAATGTTTTATGTATCCAAGCGCTTCCGAATATATTTTTAGCCATTATCAAAGATTGATTTTATTTGACTTTTAACTGCATATATTTATTGTTTTATGCATGTATATTAATTGCGGATTTACATCTCCTTTAAAGAACTGTGTTCTTGATCGATCCAAATTCATAAATAAATACATTGGATATACTACTACATGTTTAACAGGAAGACTCACGTTACATCTCTCTGATCATAGCTCTATTAGGTTCTTATTTAACTACAAATGGAGACCTACAAAAATTTATCCGTAAAATGCTTGCTGATAGTTATGTAATTTTTCATGTGATTTTTTTTTCTTTCTTTTGAGGACATAAATTATATAAAAATTGTCCCAATGTTTTGTTTATCCGAGAGCTTTCGGTTATACTTTTAGCCATTTTCGAGGATTAATGTTATTTCACGTATGTATGTGGTGTTATGTATAATGTATAGTAGTTGTATGTGTTATGTACCGAACACGGTAAGCATGTTCGTAGTTGAAGTTATTGAGTGTTTGGTTTTTCGTTTTTATTAATAAAGCCTCCATTATTTTTAGTCTTTTTTGCATGTGGATAATGCTATGATATTTGTGTTGTCAAAAACTATGTTCCGGATAGGATGTGTATTTAAATGAGATCGAATTGAGCTCCGTTGAGAGAGATGTAGCATCAGTCTTCGAATCGGTTTCGTAGTTGTATGGCCGATATAATTATTTACGAAATTAGGATCAAGAACGCAGTTCTTCGAAGAACAGGTGAATTCGTAAATAATGTTGGTTCGTTTTAGTTTGGATCTAGCGGGTGACTTGTTGCTTTTGATGATGAGTCTAGCTGTTTTAAATTTAGTGTAATAGAGAATTAATTTAATTTTTTTTTTTTTTTTGCATCGACAATAGTTGCGTATTGTCGAATAATGTTTCCGTATGAAAATTACGCGAAAATTGCTAAAAGTATAGCCGGAAGCGCCCAAATAAACAAAATATTTGGACACTTTGTATATAATTTATGTCCACAAAAGAAAGAAATCATAAGATGACATGAAAAATTACATAAAAAATCTTAACCATCACACCTTGTCTGTCATTTTTAATGAAACCTTGTCTGTCATTTTTAATGAATATATATATATATATATATATATATATATATATATATATATATATATATCCTACTCCCCCACTGGAGTGGGTTGTGACACAAGGTCGGTTTTTAACGTGGGGAAACCTGAGCGCGTACGCTCAGGCCACTAGTCAAAGATTACCCATCCCCCGTTTTCGCGGTAACTGGGTACAAAGCCAGTCTTAGCTGGTCATTGCTTCCAGACGACCGGCTAGCAGGAGGTCAGTAACTGAGGACAAATACTACACTTTGATCCTGACCGGCGGGCCGTGGAATATATTTGTATATATAATGATCAAATTGCAGCAACATAAAATCTAAGAAGAAAAGTAAAAATGAATGTTTAGTTTGTTGCCAAAAGGTATGGACAAGATATTTTTACTCCAGTAGTAGATGACTTCTTTGGCAGGGTCAGCTATATGGATAGGGAAAATATCCGATACGGACAAACAAAAACACCGGTATTAAAATTAACAAGATTTATTACAGCGCAAGAATAATGCAAGAAAACGTGTTTTGTGTGGAAAGGTGAGTGATATATTTTACATTTCTCTTTTCCTTTCTTTCTCTTCAGTTCAGTTCTTCACTTTCTTTATCACGTGCATAAAATGTCATTCAGCTACAAGCGTTTACTTTTTCTTAAAGTTTCAATCTTCTGTTGCCAAGTCATATTCATTTCTTCTTCGCAGTTTTCAACAGCATAAAAAATATCTTTCTGCTGTAAAAATCTAACATCTAGTTGGCTGAAAGGTTCTGAGTTTTTCTTAACTGTAAAAATCATAATTGCCCTTTTATTCGGTGATTAACACGGTTGGTGATTCACCGTTGCTTTTTGGTCTGTGGCTATTTAGTCAATTGAATAAATGTTCATATACGGCATGGAATTAATGCGAATGATGTGGATAATACTTTTGGCCTCTTTATTTTGCAACCTCCAAATTTGTTGGTGACATGAAAAATAAGTCGTCATTCCTCAATGTCTTCAATCCAACTTAACTCGTAATTTATGTGAGTTGGATATACGAGTCGGTCCGTTCGTTAAGCACTTTCTTAATTTGACGATAATATGAGATGGACCCTTCATTCATCGAGATCTGCAGTCCAACTGATTAAACTTATTTCTTCGTATTGGGTTGCGTGACTCCACATGGGTGATGTGCTATTTTTGAGCATCACCCGATTCTATTTCGTGGGTCGTTATTTAAATGTGTCAGCTTAACTGTTGATTTCGTAAGGTTAAGGGAGAGAGAGAGAGAGAGAGAGAGAGAGTTTATAAACTGTATGCATATTTCTTGCTGTCAGGGTTATGGGTGAATAAGTTGTAACGTAACAATATATATATATATATATATATATATATATATATATATATATATATATGAGACAATGAATGTCTATTAAGTTTAATCATGAGCCGTCCTAAATATCGTATTTTGGCTTTAATTTCAGGGGAAAATAAAGACAAAAATTCTCCAAAATTTGGATAACTTTTTATTAAGTTGGAGAATTTTTGTCTTTATTTTCACCTGAAATTAAACCCAAAATACGATGTTTAAAACGGCTCATGATTAAACATGATAAATATTTATTGTCTCTTATATTTAACAGTATATGTTTAAAAAATTATCTGCTGCCTAGATACACTATATATATATATATATATATATATATATATATATATATATATATATATATATATATATACGTAAAGTTCCGGAGATTAACGAAATGGAATTAACAACCGACATATTTAATTTATTTGTTTGAACTTTATTTTTAATCGATACTCAGATTTGAGTAGATATTCTGTTTTAAATTAAATTTACATATATATTTAACGGCTTGATTATTTATGAGACATTTGTCAGGAAAATGCAGGTTCGAATCCTATCAAATGACACACATTTTCCTAACAAAATTTCTCATCAATAATCACGCCGACAGAAACATATATATAGAATATACTGTTTTATTAAAAATTAAATATCTACTAAAATGCACGTATCAATTAAAAATATTGCTCAAACAAAAAAAATGAAATATCTAAATATGTATTTCAGTTCTTTTTTTTTTTTTGGCGGGGGGATTGTGAATGACGGCTATTTTGATCTTGGCAGGATGATGAGTTTGGCTGGTAAGTTTGATTGGTGTGTGAATGATATAATGCACCAGTTAGACTTTTACGATGTTAGAGTTGTCTGATGGTACAAAGCTTTCCATTTTCACGCGCTACAGTTACCGACCGCCTGGTGATTGTGTGGTAAGCCATGAAATTGGCATCCGTGGTTGGTCACTGTTTACTGAATATTTGATTCAAAGGATAATAAAGCTCTACCATTTAATATGTCATCGAGCACTCTTTTTCCCTTTGTGCGTCTTTTAGCATCTGCTTCTGTGCACCACGTGCAGTGAATATCGGCTCGGAATGAGAAATCGGAGAGTCGAGTTCGAATTCCAGTTAAATTCGTCGCATTCCCTTACACGCAAATACGCTTCGGAAAAGTATTAATCAGTCGCTTCTTCCTCCAGCCATGGATTAAATAGCATGAGTAATTGGGTTCTCTAGCCTTGGTTGGCAATTAGTCTGCTGCAGTAAGTAATGACAAACATATGGTACAGTCAGTTATGTCTTTTTTGAGACATGATCTCTCAAGCGTGTATCACGTATGACACTTAACTGACTGATATATATATATATATATATATATATATATATATATGATTCTTGCTCTCTCTCTCTCTCTCTCTCTCTCTATTACTAATTCCATAATCTACCTCTTGTTATGACTGACTGATTTCAGTTTTTTTTTTTTAATGAAGTACCCATTGTATTCACTTACGCGCAAATACCCTTGGGAAAGGTATTAATCCGTCTCTTCCTTCCAGTTATGGGTTAAAAAGCAGGACAGATTGGGTTCTATAGCCTTGGTCGGCAACCAGTCTACCGCAGAAAGCAATGGCAACCTACTGCTGGGTAATCTTCTGCCCAGTCAGTCATGTCTCTTTCGAGACATGATCGCCCATGCGTGTATCACGTATGGCACTTAACTAACTGACTGACCAGCCGTATGCTGTCTTTTGTAAAATTGTGCTTGGTTTCACACTTGAGTCGACATTTACTATGCTTATTCAGCAGCTAGTGAGGAATGAACTCATTTCTCCATAGTGACGTTCACTTGAACCTGTTCACTGAACATTCTTCTACTCCAAAGCGCAATTGAAAATAGTATAGTATGACTAGATGGAATGGAGTGAATTTTTTGTGTCTTGTAGTGCCAACAAAGGGACGAGATTCGTTTCTGCAGTCACACTTGCTACTCAAGTCAGTCTTCTTCAGTATTGACTAGCATCATTGTCGTTTGTGAAGTGGAATAGTATAGAGCTTTATCTTCGGCTGGGATAGTCTCGAAATAATATTAAGCTCAAGACCCAGGGGATCCATCTCCCTAGACTTTAGCTCTTCTTCTGGATGGATCCGGGGTCACCAAAAAGGTAAAAGCGTCGGGAGGTGCTGAGTAATTTTCCACAGCATTGCCGTTATACCCACTAAATATCAACCTTATGTGATATTTGGTAGCGACATCGTTCGAAGTCTCCGTGGATTTCGCGTTCTAACGACAGTGTAGGAGATTTGAAAGCAGCCATTGATAACAGTAGGCCTGTCGGTTTGGTTCGTCTTGTTTTACGCCATATCAACACCTCAGTAGGCTATTTAATGCGGACAAAATCTTTTCTTACACTAGTTTCGTATGAATAGAATATGTATTCTTGTAAGAAGTCAGTTTGTAGATCAGGTTTCATTGACGTATTTTTGTAAAAAGGGTTTTGTCGAGAGTCAGATGTATTACTGGTATATATATATTTTTCTTCAAAAATATATAGCTGTTAATATTCTTTTCCTCAAAAATGTATTGCTAGTAATATTTATTTTTCATAAATATATTGCTGGTGTTGAAGTTTCTGGGACATGTAGTGTTGTGGCCTGTTAAGGCCAGGAAAAAAGACACGAAAAGAAGAAAGTCGGTTGAACCAGTGTATTGAAACAACAGAACATATATACAGAATAAGAGTGTTATTAGTCAACAGATAGAAGTGTCTGTCCGAACTGCGTCTCGACTGCCTCCCCAGGAAGTCTCGCAGGTTAGTATTTATGAAAGAGGAAGAATTCATTCCAATGTAGATAGGGCACCATAACATGTAGTGAGGAAAGAGGGCTTGGAGAATCCGGTGCTTACGGAACGGATAGAGGAAAGGAGAGACAAGGGAAAGCAACGCGTGACATAGTTGATGGACTTGAGCAGATGGATGGTGGAGATAGGTGTTGAGTGGGGTAACAGGAGAAGAGGTGTTAAGAGCTACAAAAGATAGGGAGATGTGGAGGGCCATGATCGCCTCCGTCCTGAGGGTAAACGGCACAGAAGAAGAAGAAGAAGAAGAAGAAGAAGAAGAAGAAGAAGAAATTTTTTCCTTCAAAAATGTATTGCTGGTAATATTTTCTCATCCAAAAAAGTATTTCTGGAATTTTCGCTATAAAAATCTATTTTTATATTTTTATTGTGTTTTGACCCCAATTTGGGGTTAACTATTTTCTCATAGCTGGGACCCTAATAGGTGCTACCACCCCAGATCAGGGTGGACCTGGAAACAACAGAAATATTCCTTGAAACTTTCTAATTAGAGAGCTTGATGCCGGATGGAGTTTATCATCAACCCCAGGACCCGTATGTAGTTTATCGTCATACACAGGATGCAAGAATGTCGGTATGAATAATGACTTATGAACTCAGCAATCCAGTGACCTGAAGTGTAAATTTGCCCAAAGAACTACTAACGAATCTTAGTATCAAACAGAGACAACATATCCGACAAATATTTGTGATTACAATATAATTGGGCCATAAAGGCACCTCATAATAATGGAAGCTGTTGACGACGTGGCTGTAACATACGGCAATAGGGGTAATTCCTGAACATATAACTTTTCAACAAGCTACAAGAACAGCTAAACTGTTTAACAAGAGAATACTGGAGTATAAAGCTATTTTTATTTAGTTGTTTTTTTTTATACGCTATTTATTTCAGCCATTTGTGCTAAACAGTCCGGTTCTGCTGATTTAATGTTCAATCTGGTGTTGGCTATTGAACTGTTATTGACCGGAATGCCGTGTTTTTCGGAAATGAGTCAGACGTTTTATTATCGTGATTAATCAGCCGTGATTGTAACATTAATGAATGCGTTATAATATATTAATTATACGCGCGATTTTTACCCATTTGGCCTTTTATCAGACTTGTTTTATTGAAATTCATATAAATAATTAAATAAAGAAAAATCTGATGCGAATCAAATAGTGCAAAAATCAAGTGACTTTTTTCTGCACTTTGTCATGTGGCAATGGTTAACAAGTCGAGCCTGATTAACTCGGCGCCCCTTACAAGGATAGATATGTCGTAAAATCAATCAAGCAACCGATATATAATAAAAATTTTCATCATATATTTCTATGGGAATTATACCGTGTGATTTTAAGCTTATATGTACTCAAAATATTGATAATCACATGTTTTGGTAGTTTGTTTATTGTTTCACCCCAAAACTAGGCGATAACGTCATTAAGATGCAAGGGGTTACTGAGAGTGAAAACAATTGGGAAAACGTTACTGAATAGAAAGAGCAATACAGAGAACAGGGTTTAAGGGCGCAGGTTATTTTACAAACAACACTTTACTCTTCAGTTAACACTTCGATTCATACAAGTTATAAACTTGTTTAATACATCGTCATCGTAAAACGCAATTTGGAAACCCAAATTTATGTTGAGTGACCTCGATAGTATCTGATCATCGAAAGCAAATAAGTCACCGGAGATTAATAATAATAATAATAATAATAATAATAATAATAATGATAATAATAATAATAAAGAAGAACGCAAAGAAAGTTATTTTCTGGAAAAAAAGACAAACTCAAAAAGTATAGAAATATGCTAGATACCTTCTCGCCGACTCTGAAAAGAAAAACTAGTGGATATTATAAATGACTTTACTCAAAAGTACTCTATATCATATCATATTTTAAAAGACTGTGCGTCTGATGTTCTTTTATCCGGACATGTGTCTGTATTCAGGCCAGACTCCACTGACTGGCCGTTAAGAGTCACATGACCGCCCAAGTAATGCGAGTAAAAGTAAAAAAAAAAAATCGCACCCTCGTGTATATATATATATATATATATATATATATATATATGTGTGTGTGTGTGTGTGTGTGTGTGTGTGTGTGTGTGTGTTTATACATATATACGTGTGTGTGTGTGTATGTGTGTGTGTGTGTCAGAGAGAGAGAGAGAGAGAGAGGGAAAGAGAGAGATTTCAACTGTCGCTTTCTGCTATTTATTTACATGCAAACTACTTTCTTATTTTTTTTATCATTTTACCCCAAGTAAGGCGGTACCGCCACTGATGTGCAGAGTGCTACATAAAAGTAAAAGTTAAAGTTCTAGGCAGAAGGAAAGTGAAGACAAAGACGAACCAGTTACAGAGGGTGAAAAAGGTAGAGAGGGTAGAGAGAAAGGAAAAGAACACGGGGGTGATGTAAAAAGGGCTGGAGTTAAGTGGATAAGAGATAGGAATTGACCTTGCATTTAAATTCCTGGGGGTTATAGCCGTTAGGAAAGCAAGTATATAGAAGGGAGTTCTACAGGCGGAAAGGGCGAGAAAAAGAAGCTACTGGAATAGAATTGTCGCCTGCATTTGGTTAATCTAACTGTAAAAGGGTGAGACCTTGTTACCAGTCTGGTTGCCCGAGTAAATTCTTATGGAGGGGGCACCAGGGACCTAAGTTCGTCAGAGCGAAAGCCGTGAAAATATTTATAGAAGAGACATAGGGAAGCCACGTCACGCCAATGAGTACTATCCTCATCCTTGTTGTTATCACAATGCTCTCGTCCTTTTTGCTCAATAGCCTAGTGGATTAAAACGTTATTTCGTGAATCTGGTGACATAGTAATTTTGAGTTCAATCCCTTTTCCCGGGTAGTGTGCACTTGGATTTAATGGAAACGGGACAAGCAGTAATTGAGAAATATATTATACCAGCTGATGACTGACTGCACAGAAGATTTTCCCGCAGTAGATTGCCATTACTTTCTGTAATAGACTGTTTGCGAATCAAAACTATAGAACTCAATATATCCTGCTATTTAACCGATAGAAAAATACAGATTTATACCGTTTCCAAGAGTATTTGCGCGTAATTGAATGCAGCAAATTCAACTGGAATTCGAACTCGGTTCTCCGATTTCTCGTCCCGAGCCGATATCCTTTGCAACGCAACGGACAATAATCTACTCTATAGGAATGTTAAATAACACGGACAAAGTCTTTCAACCTCTTTATTTTTTCTTTTCAATTTCCAGTTTTTGACGGAGGTGTGTTATATCGAGATTAAAATTAACAAACTGTCCAAATTATATAAGGGCTGAAAAAAATACAGACATACAGGCAGATAAACAGACACACACAAACATCTTGCCTTTTATATATATATATTATCGATTTTCTGCACTATTTTAAGAACTGCAACATTGAATCTTCTGAATATCGTTTCTTATGTCTTTGTCTATGAGTATATCAAATTTGATTAAAATAGGACCACTCCTTCTATAACCCGATTTTTTCGATTATCGATTTTCGATATTTATCCGGGGTACCTCGACACAAAACCTAGCTAAGAATATTCGCAGACGCTTATAGTACAGCTGCGTAAATTTTCAAGAAAATCGGTTCAGCCGTTTCGGAGTCTATAGGTAACGGGCACACACACACACACACAGACACACACGCACGCACATACACACACACAGACAAAGTTCCATTTATAAATAAGTTTAGATAAAAACGTAATTTTTTTTTTTTGAGCTTTTAAAATACGCAATGTATATGTTTACAAACTGACATTATACATGTTCCAAAGGTTGATATAGTCTAGGGTGACAGTGGGAACAAGCTCCCACTATCTATAAGATACTTCCGTGGTATGCGTTTCAAGTAGCCTCTGATAACTAAATCCATCTTCAAACGTCAATTGGTGCCTCACAACCAGCTGTTTCGGGTAAATGAACCTCGACAGCCTGGGAAGGTAATCCATGTAGATGAAGGAAAAAAATCTGTTTTTAAGACTCTGCTTCGTTGCAGTCATATCCAAACACGGAATAATCAATAGAAGCTAATCCAAATAGAAAATCCGGAGAGGATCCCCGAAGTCGGTCAATACTGACAACACTTGCAGCTAAAAACGGTCCCCAAATCTGATGCCCTGTATTCCTTTGAAACTTGTCATTACAACCGAGTGTCTGGATCATTTAACCTTACCAAAACAAAACAGGGCGCTTTTTTTTATCTCACGAGAAAAAACAGATGCCTACCATAACTTTTGAAGTGATATATTTTTTAATTTGGAAGCCAATTGAAAGCAAAAAGCAATCTTGATTTCAACTTTTCGGTATCTTCCGAAAGTCTAAAATCAAAGTTGCGTAATCAACAGGATTCCAAATGAAAATATTTAAAAGCTCTATATTATATATGTACTGAGCACTTTTTAATACAACTGTATACTGATCTGATTTAATTCTGACCAATAAATGATTAAAAGAATTATTAGAAGTAATATATATATATATGAAATGATTTGTTTGAACATTATTTTTGATCGATACTCATATTTAAGTAGATATTCTGTTTTTTTTTAATTAAACAGTATTATATATTTGTATCTACTGGCCTGATTGTTTTACGATAAATTTTTATTACGAAAATGTGTGTCATTCGGCAGGATTACGAACCTGCGACCCCTATCCACATAGGGGAAGCTACCATTTGATCTGACAACGTCTTAGACCGCTCGACCAAGAATGACCTCCAGCGTTCCCTGGCGATCCGTTTAGATAAAACCTAGTTAGGTTCGTCTGGCTCATTAGGATGCGATTTAGTTTGCTCTACCTTTGTATTGAGCGCTTTCTGTGAGATGGTTACTCGAGTCGGGTGTTTTCTTTGGGCTTCCTGCTGATTTCGGTCCGAACACTTTTGAGTGACTTTCATGCTCCAAGCTCTTTTTTTTTTACAACCATTTTTCCCTATTTTCGATAGTTTTCGGGGAAGGTTTTCAAGACGAGTATAATTATAATCTCGTTTATATATATATATATATATATATATATATATATATATATATATATATATATATATATATTAAGCAAACACTAGTCAATAATGGATTTCCTAACTCCGTTATTGATCAACAAATTAAAATGTATCTCAACAAAATTAACAATAGCTCTAACAATAATGATAATATTAATAATAATGGTTTACATCAAAATAAACATAACACTATTAACTTATACTATTGCAACCAAATACATAATAATTATAAACAAGATGAAAAAACATTCAAAAACATAATACGTAGAAATGTTAAACCAGTCGAAAGTAATAATCAAATTAAACTCATTATATATTATAAAAAGTTTAAAACAATTGACCTCATAGTCTATAATAACCCAACAAGCACTAAACTAAATTCTTGACAAAAACCAATGTAGTGTACCAATTTACATGCCCATTCAGAGATTGCATCTCTGATACTAATCAAAAACCTAGTACATATATTGGTTTTACCCCACCACGCTCTCCCGTAGACTTACATGTCATCTTTCTGATCAAAGTACTATTAAACAACATTTCTCTGAAAAACATAAACATGTATGTAATATCAGACAGATTTTGGTCAACAATACGGTGATCCTTACTCATACACACAATAAGAGGAACCTGCAGATATTGGAGGCCATGTACATCAAATCAAAACAA
>JBBBDQ010000315.1:2177500-2425000 GCA_037127315.1 Ascarosepion bandense | reverse complement strand
AGTATGGCCTGGCGTTGCTCGGGTGGAATGAAAGCTTTAAAACTAATCCATGGTCCTGGAGCTCAGACTCTTTGGACGTTGGCACGAAAGACTAAAAAGCAATAGTTGTTTCCAGTTAAATCGAAACCGTAGACTGAAAGAAAAATAAATGGATGTAAGTCAAATTTTGATTTCCTGGTATCGGTATCAAATTTTCTGCACTATTATAAGAACTGCAACCTTGAAACTTCTGAATATCGTTTTTTATGTCTTTGTCTATGAGTGAATCAAATTTGATTAAAATCGGACCACTCCTTCTACAACATGATTTTTCCGATTACCGATTTTCGATATTTATCGGGGGTACCTCGACACAAAACCTAGCTAAGAACACTCGCAGACGCTTATAGTACAAAGGTGTAAATTTTTAAGAAAATTGCTTCAGCCGTTTCGGAGGCTATAGGTTACGGACACACACACAGACACACTCACACACAGAAAAAGTTCCATTTATAAATAAGTTTAGGTAGATTAACATTTTGATGAAAAAACTTTGTTTTTATTAAGTTTGGGGTTATTTCTTTTTTCATTCTGTGCTATTTTTTCAGCTATTTAGTGGAAGTAAGTATTATAAAAAAAATACTAAAACTTGTTATTCAGCTTTTGAATTGAATATATATTATATGTTCGGCAGCATTTGTAAATATACTTAATTGTGTGGGGATAATCACTAGAGGCGGTGATGAGTGTTTTACGCTGAAGTTTTATTGAAGGTATATTTTCGAATGCAGTTAGCTCCACATGATGCAAAGGAGACAAAAAATAACGCCAAGACATGGGCCAGAGTACAAGAAACTTCACAGGGAGATAAAGAACAAATGCAGACAAGTCAAAGAGGAATGGCTCAACAACAAATGCGAAGAATAATTGGAGTAGATAGACTAAACTATCGCCCGGTTCACACTCCACCCACGTCTATTGAACAGGTGAAGAGGCTCATCCCTTGTTTTCTGTTTAGGATGCGGTTTCCGGCTTTCTCTTTTCCCATCTTTTCACTCCTACCTTGCCCCCTGAACATCAATGGCGTTACCGCCTTGCTCGGGGTGATATGATTAAAAAAAAAAATTAGAGAGACTGAGCAGGACCAACAAAGCAGAGATACATAAAGAGATAAGAGAACTGCCAGGACAAAAAACCTGCTCCTCAACAGGATGCATAAAATCCAAGGATGGAACAATCATATAGAGGATATAATCCAGCGATGGGAAGAATATATAAAGGATCTTTTTTGCGACAAGAGAGAACAACCGAGAATACACAAGGAGATGGATGGACCGGAAATACTAAAATCTGAAGTGGAAGCTGCAATGGCCAAAATAAACAGAAACAAAGCAGCTGGTCCAGACGGCATAGTGATAGAGCTGCTGACAGCCTTAGAAGAATATGGCATAGAAAAAATTACCGACATAATAAACGAAATTGATAGCAGCGAAATAATACCAGACGACCTATGCAAGTTGATATTTATAGCACTGCCAAAAAAGCCAGGTGCAAACGAGTGTCAACTACACAGAACTATCAGCTTAATGAGCCACATTACCAAACTGATGGTCAGGATCCCGATGAATAGAGCGAGAAGCAGAATTAGGCCAGAGATAGGGCAGGAACAGTCCGGGTTCGTCAAAGACACTGGAACAAGGAACGCCATATTCATGATTAGGATGCTCTCCGAAATGGCAATACAAATGAAGATAGACTTGTACCTATGTTTCATTGACTATGCGAAGGCATTCAACAAGATACGACACAAAGAATTGATGGAGATGCTCGGCAGCCTCGATATTTTCGGCAAAGACATAAGAGTAATCAAGAACCTCTACTGGTAGCAAACGGCCTGCATACGGACAGGCAACGATCTCAGTAGATTTACAAAGATAGAAAGAAGCGTAAGACAAGGATGTGTCTTTTCACCGGATTTGTTCAACCTGTACAGCGAGAATAACTTGAGGACCCTAGATGACACGCCAGGATTTGAACTTGAACAACATAAGGTACGCAGACGATACAGTGCTGATTGCGGACACGGAAAGAAAACTACAAGACCTCCTACAGAAGGTAGCGATGGAGAGTGACAAAAATGGACTACAAATAAACTTTAAGAAAACTGAGTGCATGGTCATCAGCAAAAGGTACCACACAAAATGCCAAATAAATGTGGGAAATACCAGGATCAAGCAAGTACAAAAATTTAAATACCTAGGAAGTGTCCTAACTGGAGATGGAAAGTGCGACACGGAGATCCGAAGGCGAATTGGCATGGCAAAGGACGCGTTCCAGAAGCCGAGCAAAGTACTAACACACAGGAAAATCTCACTGGAAACAAAGAAAAGAGTGCTGGACTGTTACAATGATGTCAGTTCTTCAATACGGCAGTGAATGCTGGACAATATCATCGAAAATGAGGACAAAACTGGAAGCAGCGGAAATGTGGTTCTACAGAAGGATGCTGCGGATATCGTGGACTGAGCATACAAACAACGATGAGGTGTTGGAAAAAATGGCAACAAAAAGGAAATTGATACTAAGCATCAGGACGAGACAACTGAAGTTCCTGGGACACGCAATGAGGAAGGAGAGCCTGGAGAACCTGATACTGACTGGCCAGATAGAAGGAAAGAGAGACAAAGGAAGGCAGCGGATAACATATTTGCAGGGCCTGATCAGGTGGTTGACGGAACGGGAGTTGACAGGAGTAGCAGGAGCAAACATACTGGGAGCCACAAGGGATAGGGATACGTGGAGAACCATGATCGCCTTCGTCCTGAAGGGACAGGGCACATAGAAGAAGAAGAAAAATGGATTAATGTGAGGAAAAAGTTATTTCATGTTGGTAGGTTAATTTTGTTTATTGCCATATGAACCGCTATGGGTTATTTAATATCGAAATCAAAAATATTTTGAATAACCCTTTAATTATGTCTCTAACTACAAATAAAATGCGTTGTTGTTCATTCTACCATAAAATGTATTGTTGGTCATTTTACTATAAAATGTATTGCTGGCCATTCTACTATAATATGTATTGTTGGTCATTCGTTTATAAAATGTATTGATGGTCATTTTTCTATAAAATGTATTGTTGGTGCTTTTAGTGTAAAATATATTGTTGGTCATTTTACGAAAAATGTATTGTTAGCCATTCCGCTATAAAATGCGTTGTTAGTCATTTTCCTATAAAATGTATTGTTGTTCATTCTATTATAAAATATATTGTTGGTCATTTGTTTGTAAAATGTATTGTTAATAATTCTGCTATATTATATATTGTTGGTGATACTACTATAAAATGTATTGCAGGTCATTCTTTTATAAAATGTATTGTTGATCATTCTACAATAAAAATGTATTTTGCTTTTGTTTGGAGGTTTACTGTTTGTCCATAGAAGGCATCCTAACAGTTGCTACACCTCGGTGGATCTAAGAATAATAGCATTTAAAAGGTTGCTTCACGCCCCTCAACACCTCTAATCTCCCGAACAGAGACTTTGCTGTTGGATGTAGTTTATGTATTGAATTCATAGATTGCAATTCGAAGTGAAGACACCATGAGAATTTTTGAAATAAAGAACTGTAAAAACGAATATATTTTCATTTACCTTAATATATAACAATAATGTTAATAATAATGTGAAATCATAGTTAGTCTTTAGATATGAACATAAAAAATTTATAGTTCAAATTTTTAAAAACGAATATTTTTCTTTCAATTGGAGTAGATAGACTAAACTATGGCCTGGTTCACACTCCACCCACGTCTATTGAACAGGTGAAGAGGCACATCCCTTGTTTCCTGTTTAGGATGCGGTTTCCGGTTTTATCTTTCCCAATCTTCTCACTTTTTTTTTCAATTGGAGTAGATAGACTGAACTATCGCCCGGTTCACACTCCACCCACGTCAATTGAAAAGGTGAAGAGGCTCATCCCTTGTTTCCTGTTTAGGATGCGGTTTCCGGTTTTCTCTTTTCCAATCTCCTCACTTTTTTTTCAATTGGAGTAGATAGACTAAACTATAGCCTGGTTCACACTCCACCCACGTCTATTGAACAGGTGAAGAGGCACATCCCTTGTTTCCTGTTTAGGATGCGGTTTCCGGTTTTCTCTTTTCCAATCTTCTCACTTTTTTTTTTCAATTGGAGTAGATAGACTAAACTACCGCCCGGTTCACACTCCACCCACGTCTATTGAACAGGTGAAGAGGCACATCCCTTGTTTCCTGTTTAGGATGCGGTTTCCGGTTTTCTCTTTTCCAATCTTCTCACTTTTTTTTTTTTAATTGGAGTAGATAGACTAAACTACCGCCCGGTTCACACTCCACCCACGTCTATTGAACAGGTGAAGAGGCACATCCCTTGTTTCCTGTTTAGGATGCGGTTTCCGGTTTTCTCTTTTCCAATCTTCTCACTTTTTTTTTTTTAATTGGAGTAGATAGACTAAACTACCGCCCGGTTCACACACCACCCACGTCTATTGAACAGGTGAAGAGGCACATCCCTTGTTTCCTGTTTAGGATGCGGTTTCCGGTTTTCTCTTTTCCAATCTTCTCACTTTTTTTTTTTAATTGGAGTAGATAGACTAAACTACCGCCCGGTTCACACTCCACCCACGTCTATTGAACAGGTGAAGAGGCACATCCCTTGTTTCCTGTTTAGGATGCGGTTTCCGGTTTTCTCTTTTCCAATCTTCTCACTTTTTTTTTTTTAATTGGAGTAGATAGACTAAACTACCGCCCGGTTCACACTCCACCCACGTCTATTGAACAGGTGAAGAGGCACATCCCTTGTTTCCTGTTTAGGATGCGGTTTCCGGTTTTTTCTTTTCCAATCTTCTCACTTTTTTTTTTCAATTGGAGTAGGTAGACTAAACTACCGCCCGGTTCACACTCCACCCACGTCTATTGAACAGGTGAAGAGGCACATCCCTTGTTTCCTGTTTAGGATGCGGTTTCCGGTTTTCTCTTTTCCAATCTTCTCACTTTTTTTTTTCAATTGGAGTAGATAGACTAAACTACCGCCCGGTTCACACTCCACCCACGTCTATTGAACAGGTGAAGAGGCACATCCCTTGTTTCCTGTTTAGGATGTGCTTTCCGGTTTTCTCTTTTCCAATCTTCTCATTTTTTTTTTTCAATTGGAGTAGATAGACTAAACTACCGCCCGGTTCACACTCCACCCAAGTCTATTGAACAGGTGAAGAGGCACATCCCTTGTTTCCTTTTTAGGATGTAGTTTCCGGCTTTCTCTTTTCCCATCTTTTCACTCCTATGTAGACCCCTGCACATCAGTGGCGTTTACGCCTTGCTCGGGGTGATATGATTAAACAAAAAATACATCTTAATATATTATAATAATGTTAATAACAAACTTAATTCCTAGATAGTTTTTAGGTGTGAACATAAAATAAACTTTGTTATAAAAATCCGGAACGAAAATGAAACCTTCGATATGATAAAGGACGTTATCAGACATGCTTTCTTTTGCAGTTCAATACAAATAGTCATTCTGACATTTATCGTATGTCATTCGACACTCCTTGATGTCTGAATTAGTTGCATATTTTTTAAATATACATTTCTGTTATTTTACTTTTTGAGTTTTCCGTTTGCTTTTTTCTTTATCTTTCTGTATTTTTTTTACCACTCCTAAAATTCTCTTCCCAAAATCTGATCATCTACTCTAAGTGTAGAAGCCATCTAAGAGCTCTTATTCGGCTACACTTTGACGTGGGGTTATTTTTACTTGTTCTTAAAATACCCGTGACAAGGACAGGATCTATGGACATCAGGTCACAACCCATTCTGCAAAAGAAAACAGATATCAGTCAAGTATGAATCCCTGCTATCACAGACTCGAGAGAAAGCGAGAACTAGTGGACTGGGTTCGAGCCCCACTCAGCTACTATGCTTCTGTATCAGCCGAAACTGAGCCTCTTAAATCGCCATTTTAATTATACCCGTGACAAGGACAGGATCTATGGACATCAGGTCACGTGACAAGAAACCACCCACTATGCAAACGAAGACAGATATCAGTCAAGTATGAATCGCTGCTATCACAGACTCGAGAGAAAGCGAGAACTAGTGTACTGGGTTTGAGCCCCACTCAGCTACTATGCTTCTGTATCAGTCGATACTGAACCTCTTAAATCACCATTTTAATTATACCCGTGACAAGGACAGGATCTATGGACATCAGGTCACGTGACAAGAAACCACCCATTCTGCAAAAGAAAACAGATATCAGTCAAGTATGAATCCCTGCTATCACAGACTCGAGAGAAAGCGAGAACTAGTGGACTGGGTTCGAGCCCCACTCAGCTACTATGCTTCTGTATCAGCCGAAACTGAGCCTCTTAAATCACCATTTTAATTATACCCGTGACAAGGACAGGATCTATGGACATCAGGTCACGTGACAAGAAACCACCCACTCTGCAAAAGAAAACAGATATCAGTCAAGTATGAATCCCTGCTATCACAGACTCGAGAGAAAGCGAGAACTAGTGTACTGGATTCGAGCCCCACTCAGCTACTATGCTTCTGTATCAGCCGATACTGAACCTCTTAAATCACCATGTCTTATTTTACCAGGTGTCGGTGTTTTCTCTCACTGTAATCTCCTGCACAACAGTGGTAGTCCTGCTTTTCTTTGAGTGAAATGATTATTAAAAAAATTATATTGTCCTCTAGTGTCTTCCTTCGGTGCTATATACTACTGATTCCGATTAATACTGTTTAACCGTATATTTTGTTTCAAATATCAATCATAATTGCGGATACAATGATTAATGTATTTGGGTTATTATTTTAAACTGAGCCTTAAATTCGCTGAATTCATGAATGGAAAAAAAATAAATCAATATCTGACCGTATTTACGAATATATCTGCCTGGTGTCTCATGGCACTTACGACCCTTGTTGAAGTTTTTCTAATAAAACGGTTCCGCATGGTGAGTTGATTGGCTATATGCCCAACCTTTGTCCACTGAGGGTAGGCTGATTTTCTTCTAGACGACTACGTGTCCCCACGATTTCGAGTTATGTCTTAACAGGTTTGGAATCAGTGTTTGTGCTTAACTTAGGCTGTTTGCAAATTAAGACGAAAAAGTTCATTTTACCATATTATTTAATCCATAGTTGTAGGGAGAAAAGGTGGATTAATACCTTTTGCAAAAGTATTTGTGCGAAAGTGAATGAACCGAACTCGATAGGAATTTGAACATAACTTGCTGATTTCTCGTTTGGAGATGCTAAATATTGAACCACCTGCACACCCTCTCCCTTTAAATACAACCCTGAAATAGCTGACCATCAGTTGTGAATATTTTTTTCTTTTTTACTTTAAAAAGACGAGAAGCCAATTACCAATATTTGAAAACTTTCAGAACAGTGGGATCATCGGAAGAAACAATATTTAGAGAATTCCTTCCTTTCTTCTTTCCTCAATTTCTTTTTTTAATTTCCTTCCTCTCTCTCCTTCCCCTTCATTCCTTTCTTTTTTATTTACTTCCACCCTTCCTTTCTTCTTGCCTCTATTCCTTCATTCCTTCCTTCTTTCATTCTTTTTTGTTTCTTTCTTTCCTTCATTCATTCTTTTCTCCCTTCCTTTCTTTCTTCCTTCTTTCTTCCTTCTTTCTTTCCTTCTTTTTTTCCTTCTCTCCTTCCTTTTTTCTTTATTTTCTCCTTTCTTTCCTTCTTCTCTCCCATCCTCAATCCCTTCCTTCCCTCATTTATCTATTTTTCCTTCCTTTTTTCTTTCTTTCCTTCCTTCCTTCCTTGATTTTTCCTCCCTTCCTTCATTCCTCTTTCTTCCTTTCTTTCTCCCTCTCTACCGTCATCCATCCATTTTTCCTTCATCCTTCTCTTTCTTCGATTTTTTCTTCCTCCCTTCCTTCCCTTCTTCTTCTTTCTCTCCTTCAATCCATTCCTTCCCTCAGTTCTCTATTTTTCTTTCCTTGTTTTTCCTTTCCTCCTTTTCATCTGTCCTTCCTTCCTTCCTTCCTTCCTTGATTCTTCCGCCCGTCCTTCCCCATCCCTTCCGTCTTTCCTTCTCCCTTTCTTTCTACTTATCTGCCTTCCTCCATTCGTTTTTCTTTCATCCTTCTTTTCTTTCTACTTTTCCTTCCTTCTATCCTTCCTTCCTTCTATCCTTCCTTCCTTCCTTCTTCATGGTGGCTTACTCAACGAGAAGCCTGAATTTGATCCGCCAGGTCTGAGCAAAACTATCGACGTTGTCCAACCAATTCTTTCTTGGGCGTCCACATCTCCTTTTCCCTTGTACTGTTCTTTGTATGATGCTCTTGGAAAAGCCACAAGGTCTGGTTACGTGGTTATACCGCTTCATCTTCCGCTTTTTTATGGTCAGTCAGTAGGTCTCTATAGTCTATTTTTTTTTCTAATGTCCACCTAATACAAGACACAAGAGCAACTCAAGGGTTACTATGTGAAATTGTATTAATGTAAGAAAGGGAAAGTAACCGGAAAGATAATTATAGACTTAAACAGGTCAAGATTTAAATATCGAATAAAATTTCAGAGTTCGGGCGGAAACGTTAGGATTTGTAGTAGACTTTATAAGGCACCAGAAACCCAATACTAAACAGGATACAAAGTATGAACCTCTTCTCGTGTTAAAAAGACAGGGTGGAATATGAAGCGGGCTATATTTAATATACTTTTATTAAAAGAAGGAGCCGAAAACACATTTCTTAACCAGAAACAAAGAAAATTTATTTATGTTCATAAAATCTAGTAGGAGTATGAACCAGATGACAAGCGAACCCATCTAATTCTGTTCCGGAGCAGAAAAAGTAATTAGTGGAAAGCAATTTAGAGCTTAGGTGAAAACGTTAGAAGAATAGAATTGAAGTAGACTTACAAGAAGAAGAATTCCAAACAATTTTTTTAATCATTTCACTCCAAGCAAGGCATTCCACTGCCACTATTGCGCAGGGTGTTACATAGGGGAAAGTGATGAGAAAGAGTGGTTAGGTATAGGAAATGTCAGAAGGAGGGTGATAGACGGGTAAGGATACCGAAGATGAGGGTTGGGTAGATGGGAAGAGTGTTTGAGAGAATGGATGTGAGTTAGTGTCTATTGACCTTACATTTAAACTCCTGGAGATTGTAGCAGTCGGGGAAGCAAGTGTATGAAAAAAGGGATGAACATTTACTCCTGTTCTAAAAATTCTTGAAGGCGTAAGAACTCGATGATAGGCGAACCTATCTACTCTTTGTGAGTTCAATAACTGGCTACAGCAGTAATGAACAAATAAGTTAGAGAGCTGAGTTTAAGGGAGGTAACCCGGAAGTTGCATGGCTCATGGAACGAGAACAGTATATCTCATTGATCGCAATAAAAGGTTCGATGAGAAATTCCTAACTACTCCTAACTGGAGAAGAAGAAAATACTGATAATTAATAATAATTAAATAAAAAAATAATTAGTGTTTTTCGGTATATCAACATCAATGGGTTATGGACAAGATTTTTACAGTAGGTTCGTGTGAAGAGAATACGTATTCTTAGTAAGAAATCAGTTTGTAGATTGGGTTTGGTTGTAGTAGTAATTCTTTCATTGCGTGTTCTTTGGACATCGGGGATCACCAGTGTAGAAGGGTGCGTGTTCTTTGGACGTCAGGGATCACCAGTGTAGAAGCGTGCGTGTTCATTGGACGTCGGGGATCACCAGTGTAGAAGGGTGCGTGTTCTTTGGACGTCGGGGATCACCAGTGTAGAAGGGTGCGTGTTCTTTGGACGTCGGTGATCACCCGTGTAGAAGGGTGCATCTTTTTTGGACGTCGGGGATCACCAGTGTAGAAGCGTGCGTGTTCTTTGGACGTCGGGGATCACCAGTGTAGAAGGGTGCGTGTTCTTTGGACGTCGGGGATCACCAGTGTAGAAGGGTGCGTATTCTTTGGACGTCGGTGATCACCCGTGTAGAAGGGTGCGTGTTCTTTGGACGTCGGTGATCACCCGTGTAGAAGGGTGCATCTTTTTTGGACGTCGGGGATCACCAGTGTAGAAGCGTGCGTGTTCTTTGGACGTCGGGGATCACCAGTGTAGAAGTAGGGAGATGTTTAATGTTTACTGAATTGGCCTTGTGTCAAACATAACCAAACTTCCTACAACTTACAGGTTTTATCCAGAATTATCAGAAGGTTATTAGTGGAAGAATAAAAGTATACCTTTAATATGTTTAAATAGAAATTTATTAATAGAAAAGAATAACATGAATTAAGAAGTAGAAGTTGAACGTTCAATGAGAAACAGTATTAAAAAGTTAAGGGTATCATGAGTTCGTAGTAGTCCATGCAAGAGTGAGTTTATGTATAAGTAGGCAGAAACATATGTATGTATGTATGTATGTATGTATGTATGAGAATTTATTTTTGGATAGGATTGTCTTTGAAGTTATCGCCCAGGTTGAATCGTGAAAAGGAAGGAGGTGAGAGGTGAGAGAGAAAGATAGAGGTGAAAATAATAACGATCGCTTGACGTTTGTCGAGGGACGTGTTAATTACTCTCGTCTTATTTTCTCTCCGGCGACAGTCAAAACTTGTCCGTCTTATATTTCGTTTGTGGGGCTCAGAAAGGTCATTTAGGAATTCACTCCCGGATGTGATTTTGGCCTTACCATTGGACAGCAAACAAACTTCGCGTCAGCTCGCTAAAAGGATCCGTAAAATAATTTGTTTCTGATAATAGAAGATTATTTGAATTTTGTTTTTAGTTGTTTCCTAGATTTCTATTTGTCGAAAAACATTTCGCACCGAGGTGTGAAATTTCACGAGTTTTGTTTTTGAATTCGATTTTGCATGTGTTCTAAGCAAAGTTTGTAATTCGAGTAAGTTTGTTTATTTCCAACAAAATCAATGAGTCAGTGCTTAGCATTTGAATTTTTAAATCTAGAACTTGTTTTGTTCACTAAATGGGTTTATTTTGTGTTACGTCATATGAACCTCAATGGGTTTTGTAACGCCAACAATATTTTTAAGATAGGTGCGTATGAATAGAAAACGTATTCTTTGTTAGAAAGTTGATTCTAAATCATGTTTCCTTGATGTATTGCTTGTAATTTTTTTTTTTCAAAAATGTTTTGCTGATAATTTTTATTATAAAATTCTATTTTTATACATTCATATTGTTTTGTTTTTGTTTACTCATAGCTGTGACCCTAATAGGTGCTGCCACCCCGGGTCAAGTTTGAGCTGAAAGCAACGGCAATTAAGAGGTGGCTTCACGCTACTCAAAACCTTTAATCTCCCAATCAGAGTCCTTGCTGCCGGGTGTAGTCTATCGTCATACTCAGGATGTGAATCAGTTGGTATCTTCTGCACACATTTCACAGCAAGAAACATTTTGTCAATACAAAAATGTTTTATTTAGGTTTCTTTTCTAACACCTAAAAACAATTATTGCTTTTTTAAATGTTTTATCAAGCTTTTCCAGATTATTTAAAGCCAGAAAATAATTTCATTTTGTAGAAATTTGGGAAGAGAGTATAATAAGGTGTTACTGATACATGCCCTACTAATTAACCCATAACTGGGAGTAGAAGAGGGGGATTCATACCTTGCCCAAGGGATTTTGCGCGTAAGTGAATATAATGAACCCTACTGGAAATGGAACTCGGCACTTAGATTTTCAAACCATTATCCATTACACCACCAACTAATCCAAGCTTACAGCACCTGGTATCCATTCATCTAGACCTGAATTTGCTGAACATCGGTGATCATTCGAAAACCGGTTGTAATGTGCTGTTGCTGTCACCCTCTTGAATGCTATAGGAAATATCTGAAAGCAACGACTTTAAATAACATTGTTCTTACTATAATTAACTAAAGGAGAAATTTGGCTCATATCAAAGCGAACATACGATGTATTGATCGGAAAAGACCCCGTCATTACTTTAGTGTTAGACCCACGTTTTCCACCGTCACGCAGTTGTTATTCTGGGAGACCTGTTTAAGGCTAAATCTTCCAGTGATAATCGTCAATCCAGTCTGTTTTTTACTACTTGGACCCTGAATATCGACGAGCTTTTTCCTCTGGTTCCCCGATCACATGTATTTGCGCGTGCTACTAGATTGGCATCAAGGTCCCACCCGTTTACCGTCGAAATAGTTACATGTAATCATCTCTTCTACTCTAACAGTTTCTTTTTTCGCACTTGCGGTTTTTGTGGAACTCTCTTTCGTTTGTTTGTTTCCCTAGTAGCTATAATCCCTAAAAGTTTAAACGCTACGTCAATTATCATCTTCTACCTCCTTGATTCCCATCCGTCTCTTATCCTTTCTTCGACATCCACTGTACCTTGTTTGTTTTTTTTTCTCACTGTAACCCCCGGACGCACTAGTGGCGGTCCTACCTTGCTTGGGCGGAACGATTATATACATATTTAAAAATTACTACATTTCGATCTGTGCTAATTTTACACAACAATTGCTTAACAAATCAAAATCAGATTTTGGACGGGGTTTTGCCGTCCAGTGGTTGTCAAAAGCCGGCTAAGTGATTTTCTCTTACCGTGTGAAGGAACAGGAACGGCGGTTAAAAGAATAGCCACGTCTACGACGCTAGTTCATGTCTTCATTCTGTGGATAGATATATGATACATCGGGAAAAAATCTTGAAATTCCATAAAATCTGTCGGCAGCTTCCTCCTCCTTTTTGCGGTAGTCAATATCGAAGGAGGTGAAGATCTTTATTTAAAGAATCATCGTTTTCCTTTCTTGGCGAGTCTTTGTTACGCTAATCGAAGGCCAGATCAACAACCAGTAGAATCTTTGGAAATAGATGACTTTCCATCTCTGAGGTATGTTCCTGATGATCAATAGTTTTCCTTGCACCAGTAACCCGAAGAGTCTTCTGCATATTATATGTTCTGTGTCGCCTACGATCGTCTACATCTTTGCCTTTGTTGCCTTTAATATATCTTGTCTTGTTATTTCTCCCAAACCCTGCTTTGCCGTCTATATAAATTTTATCAAATATGCCAAACGCTATTTTCCCCTGGACCTCTTTTACAGTTCAAGAATATCAGATTCTCCAAGCCCCACTTCCTCATCACGTATCCCAGAAACTAAAACTATCTCTTTCTGATGTTAAGAATCAGTCTGTTAAGTGCCATACGTGATATACGCTTGGGCGGTCATGTCTCGAAACACTGGCTGGGCAGAAGATTATCCCGCAATAGGTTACCATTGCTTTCTGTGGTAGACTGGTTGTCAGTCAAGGCTATAGAACCCAATCTGTTCTATTATTTAACCAACAACTGGAGAGAAGAGACGGATTAATATCTTTCCCAAGGATTTATGCAAGGAATTCAACTGGAATTAGAACTCGGCACCCCGATTGTGTCTTTCCGAGTCGATATCCACTGCACCACAAGACATATCCGATGTTAAGAATAAGTTTCCTTTTTGCTTTCACTCTCTCCAAAACCTCATAGTTTCTCCCCTTTTCGGTTCAAGGTGTCCTCAGCATCTTTCTGTAGAATCACATTTCTGTTGCTTCCAGTTTCTCCCTCCTCTTTGAGGAGATTGGCCAGGATTTGCTAAGGGTGGCTTTCTCAAAATGTGCCATTCTCGAGGTTAGACATATTCGCTACAAAGAGCGCACGCGCAAACATACCCAATCATTGACGCACACTCTCACACAGAGGATATATATATATATATATATATATATATATATATATATATAGTGTAAGAAAGTTTTGGAACACGTAGGTTTTAAACGCACTATTCATGCATTTACTTTTATAAAGAGTGGTTTAAGCATAGTATCACTACACAAAAATAGCTCCGAAACGCGAAAATTTTTGTGTAGTGATGATATGCTTTTTAAACCATTGTAGCAACCATTGCAATCAATATATATATATATATATATATATATATATATATATATATATTGCATTTTCATATAACCACTTCGTAGTTTGGATGTGGCCTGAGACAGAAATTAAGAGGTTCCCAATGAGGATCGACCTCACTAGTCAGTCGTAACTGTGCTAGTGAGACAAGCTTGCTAACCATTATACCACGCCGAATCGTTCTTTTTGGAGTTGACTGTTTCTCCGTTGCAAAACATGTCTAGAAGATATTTTTTCTCATCAATGAAAGACCGCGTTTGATATCATATGTGCATTGATTCGCAGGCACATTAAAATATATATATATATATATATATATATATATATATATATAAGTGTGTGTGTGCGTGTGTGTACAATAAAATAAACGTCTATCGTAGCCTTTTATAATTCTATATTTCTATATATAGCCATCGATGCGTGTCAAATAAATAGTAGATTCTTAGAATAGGCAGGCGAATTAAGCTGGTGTCGCTGTTTTGTCGCGTTGGGTTCGGCGGAGGACCTAAGCGACAACAGTTCGGTTTGAATTTTAATAGACTTTTCGTGACCATTGCTGAGAAGAATTTTAAAAAAAAGTTTCAAAAACTGCTTCGAGTTTAAAAGAAAAAAGAAAGAAAAAACGAAGCTACAACAAAAAAAAAAGAAAAGAAAAGAAAAGAAAAGAAATTGAAGCCTTTTACAAAACCTGAAAAGGTGATTGGTTAATTTTACTTGGGCGTTGTCTCTCTTCTCTCTCCGTATTGGTTTCCATTTTCTTCTTTCTCTTCTCTACTTCTCTCTTTTTCCGAACGCGCAGCGAAAAAGGCAAAGAAAGAGAGAATGAAGAAAGTTCGCTAAAATGAAATAATGACCATATTTCGACGATAATTATTACTTTTAAAATTATAACAATCCTTAAAATAATTATAATAAATACGTAATGATAACGATTAATGCTGATACCTTTTAATAAGGATGAAATAATAAGATTAATAATAAAGACGGGAAGGAGAAGAGTGAAAGAAATAATAAACTTTGGAGAATGTCAGTGATATTTATCTTGCTTGTCGTATTATTGTCGTCCGTAATGGATTAAAAATGAAGGAAAGAAAGGTTTTAATTTTTTTTCTAAGTAACTTGATGACAACATTGTTCTGTTAGAAAACTATAATAGTTTTCAGGTTAAGGAAAAAGTAAAATGTGTTAATAATACGAAAAAGAAGAAAAAAAGAACACAAACTAATGAAAGAAAAATAAAAAAGAATGAAGATAATGTCGAACTCAAAAAGAAGAAGGCGATAATGTTTGGAATGATAATGAGAAGAAAAAGATATGTGCGAAAGAGATACGGGAAGAAAGAAGAAGAGATAAAGGAAGAATGGGAAAAGACAAGAAAAAAAGAAGAAAAAATGAAAGAAGAAGAAAAATGTTCATGAAAAAAGAATGAGTAATGAAAGATGAAGGAGAAGAAACGAAGTAATGATGAAATAAGTAGTGGAAATTAAAGAAAAAGAATTAAAAAAGAAATGAAAGAACAAAAAAGAACAAGAAAAAAGAGCAAGAAACGAAAAAAAAAGAAAAAGGAACTTGAAAAAAAGGAGAATGTTTGGAATAACAAGAAAAATTCTTATTAAATAATAACAATAAAAATTTTCAGAATAATAATAAGAAGAAAATGAAAAGAAAAATAAAAACAGGAAGACGATTGAAAGAAATAATAAGAATAAGGAGAAGAAGAGAAGAAAAAATTAAAGGAAATAATAAAAATGGAAATAAGAAGAGTGAAAAAATGGGGAAGGAAAGAGTGAAAGAAATATTAAAAGTGGGGAGGGAAACAGTGAAAGAAATATTAAAAGTGGGGAGGGGATGAGTGAAAGAAATACTAAAAGTGGGGAGGTGAAGAGTGAAAGAAATATTAAAAGTGGGGAGGGGATGAGTGAAAGAAATATTAAAAGTGGGGAGGGAAAGAGTGAAAGAAATATTAAACGGAGGGAGGGGAAGAGTGAAAGAAATATTAAAAGTGGGGAGGGGAAGAGTGAAAGAAATATTAAAAGTGGGGAGGAAAAGAGTGAAAGAAATATTAAACGTAGGGAGGGGAAGAGTGAAAGAAATATTAAAAGTGGGGAGGGGATGAGTGAAAGAAATACTAAAAGTGGGGAGGTGAAGAGTTAAAGAAATATTAAACGTAGGGAGGGGAAGAGTGAAAGAAATATTAAAAGTGGAGAGGGAAAGAGTGAAAGAAATATTAAAAGTGGGGAGGGAAAGAGTGAAAGAAATATTAAACGTAGGGAGGGGAAGAGTGAAAGAAATATTAAAAGTGGGGAGGGGATGAGTGAAAGAAATGATGAAGAAACAAGGAATTTTGGAGGTGAAGAGTGAAAGAAATATTAAACGTGGAGGAAGAGTGAAAATGTCATTAAATTGGGGAGGGAAAAGTGAAAAATATTAAGTGGAGAGAGAAAGAGTGAAAGAAATATTCAAAAGTGGGGAGGGAAAAGAGTGAAAGAAATATTCTGCTTGTGTAGGAGAGAGAAAGATGAAAATATTAAAGTGGGGGAGGGAAGTAGAAAATATTAAACGTAGGGAGGAAGAGTGAAAGAAATATTAAAAGTGGGGGGAAAGAGTGAAAGAAATATTAAACGTAGGGAGGGGGAAGATTGAAAAGAAATATTAAAAAGTGAGTGAAAGAGTGAAAAATAGTAAACGTGAGGAGGGAAAAGTGAAAGAAATATTAAAAGTGTTGAGGGAAAGAGTGAAGAAATATTAAACATGAGGAGGAAAGAGTGAAAGAAATATTAAAAGTGGGGAGGGAAAGAGTGAAAGAAATATTAAACATAGGGAGGGAAGAGTGAAAGAAAATATTAAAAGTGTTGAGGGGAAAGAGTGAAAAGAGAAATATTAAAAGTAGGGAGGAAGAGTGAAAGAAATATTAAAAGTGGGAGGAAAAGTGAAGAAGCTATTAACGTATGGAAGGGGAAGGTGAAAGAAATATTAAAAGTGGAGGAAAAGAGAGTGAAAGAAGTATTACAATGTATGGAGGAAGGCAGAAAGAAATATTAAAAGTGGGGAGGGGAAAGAGTGAAAGAAATATTAAGCATAGGGAGGGAAGATTGAAAGAAATATTAAAAGTAGGGAGGTGAAGAGTGAAAAGGAAGCTATTAAACATGTAGGAGGAAGATTGAAAGAAATATTAAAGGCAGGAAGTGAAAGTGAAAAATGTCTCTGACATCTGAAGGAGAGGAGAAAAGTGAAAAGAAATATTAAAGTGAGGAGGAAGGAAAGAGTGAAAAAATATTAAACGTAGGGAGGAAAGTGAAAATATTAAGAATGAGGGAGGAAAGAGTGAAAGAAATATTAAACGTAGGGAGGAAGATTGAAAGAAATATTAAAAGTAGGGAGGTGGTAAATATTCAAACGTAGGAAGGGGAAAGAGTGAAAGAAATATTAAAAGTGGGGAGGGGAAGGTGAAAAGTATTAAAAATGGGAGGCGAAAGTGAAAGAAATATTCAAAAGTGGAGGGAAGAGGTAGAAAGAAATTATTAAAAGTGGGGAGGGAAAGAGTGAAAGAAATATTAAAAGTAGAGGAAGGGAAAGTGAAAGGAAACTCCATTGAAAACGTAGGGAGGGGAAGAGATTGAAAATATTAAAAAGTAGGGAGGTGAAGAGTGAAAGAAATATTAAACGTAGTGAGGGAAAGAAAGAAATATTAAAAATTGGGGAGGAAGAGTAGAGAATTATTAAAAGTGGGGAGGAAAATGAAAATATTAAAAGTGGGGAGGCGAAGAGAGTGAAAGAAATATTAAAAAGTGGGGAGGGAAAGTGAAAGAATTATTAAAGTGGGGAGGGAAAGAGTGAAAGAATATTAAAAGTGGGGAGGGAAAGAGTGAAGGAAATAGCTAAACGTAGGGAGAGGAAGATTGAAAGAAATATTCAAAGTGAGGTGAAGAGTGAAAGGGAAATATTAAAGTGGGAGGAAAGTGAAAGAAATTATTAAAGTGAGGAGGGAAAGAGTGAAAGAAATATTAAAAGTGGGGAGGGAAAGAGTGAAAGAAATGTTAAGCAAACAAGGAGGAAGATTGAAAGAAATATTAAAAGTGGGGAGGTGAAGAGTGAAAGAAATATTAAACAGGGAGGGGAAGAGTGAAAGAAATAGTAAAAGTGGGGAGGGAAAGAGTGAAAGATATTATTAAAAGTGGGGAGGGAAAGAGTGAAAGAAATATTAAACGTAGGGAGGGGAAGAGTGAAAGAAATATTAAAAGTGGGGAGGGAAAGAGTGAAAGAAATATTAAAAGTGGAGAGAGAAAGAGTGAAAGAAATATTAAAAGTGGGGAGGGAAAGAGTGAAAGAAATATTAAACGTAGAGAGAGAAAGAGTGAAAGAAATATTAAAAGTGGGGAGGGAAAGAGTGAAAGAAATATTAAACGTAGGGAGGGGAAGAGTGAAAGAAATATTAAAAGTGGGGAGGGAAAGAGTGAAAGAAATATTAAACGTAGGGAGGGAAAGAGTGAAAGAAATATTAAAAGTGGGGAGGGAAAGAGTGAAAGAAATATTAAACGTAGGGAGGGGAAGGTTGAAAGAAATATTAAAAGTAGGGAGGTGAAGAGTGAAAGAAATATTAAACGTAGGAAGGGAAAGAGTGAAAGAAATATTAAAAGTGGGGAGGGAAGAGTGAAAGAAATTATTAAAAGTGGGGAGGCGAAGAGTGAAAGAAATATTAAAAGTGGGGAGGGAAGAGTGAAAGAAATTATTAAAAGTGGGGAGGGAAAGAGTGAAAGAAATATTAAAAGTGGGGAGGGAAAGAGTGAAGGAAATATTAAACGTAGGGAGGGGAAGATTGAAAGAAATATTAAAAGTAGGGAGGTGAAGAGTGAAAGAAATATTAAACGTAGTGAGGGAAAGAGAGAAAGAAATATTAAAAGTGGGGAGGGAAGAGTGAAAGAAATTATTAAAAGTGGGGAGGGAAAGAGTGAAAGAAATATTAAAAGTGGGGAGGGAAAGAGTGAAGGAAATATTAAACGTAGGGAGGGGAAGATTGAAAGAAATATTAAAAGTGGGGAGGTGAAGAGTGAAAGAAATATTAAAAGTGGGGAGGGAAGAGTGAAAGAAATTATTAAAAGTGGGGAGGGAAAGAGTGAAAGAAATATTAAAAGTGGGGAGGGAAAGAGTGAAAGAAATATTAAACGTAGGGAGGGGAAGATTGAAAGAAATATTAAAAGTGGGGAGGTGAAGAGTGAAAGAAATATTAAACGTAGGGAGGGAAAGAGTGAAAGAAATAGTAAAAGTGGGGAGGGAAAGAGTGAAAGATATTATTAAAAGTGGGGAGGGAAAGAGTGAAAGAAATATTAAACGTAGGGAGGGGAAGAGTGAAAGAAATATTAAAAGTGGGGAGGGAAAGAGTGAAAGAAATATTAAAAGTGGAGAGAGAAAGAGTGAAAGAAATATTAAAAGTGGGGAGGGAAAGAGTGAAAGAAATATTAAACGTGAGAGAGAGAAAGAGTGAAAGAAATATTAAAAGTGGGGAGGGAAAGAGTGAAAGAAATATTAAACGTAGGGAGGGGAAGAGTGAAAGAAATATTAAAAGTGGGGAGGGAAAGAGTGAAAGAAATATTAAACCTAGGGAGGGGAAGATTGAAAGAAATATTAAAAGTGGGGAGTGAAAGAGTGAAAGAAATATTAAACGTAGGGAGGGGAAGAGTGAAAGAAATATTAAAAGTGTTGAGGGAAAGAGTGAAAGAAATATTAAACGTAGGGAGGGAAAGAGTGAAAGAAATATTAAAAGTGGGGAGGGAAAGGGAAAGGTGAAAGAAATATTAAACATAGGGAGGGGAAGAGTGAAAGAAATATTAAAAGTGTTGAGGGAAAGAGTGAAAGAAATATTAAAAGTGGGGAGGGAAAGAGTGAAAGAAATATTAAAAGTGGGGAGGGAAAGTGTGAAAGAAATATTAAACGTATGGAGGGGAAGAGTGAAAGAAATATTAAAAGTGGGGAGGGAAAGAGTGAAAGAAGTATTAAATGTATGGAGGGGAAGAGTGAAAGAAATATTAAAAGTGGGGAGGGAAAGAGTGAAAAAAATATTAAACGTAGGGAGGGGAAGATTGAAAGAAATATTAAAAGTAGGGAGGTGAAGAGTGAAAGAAATATTAAACGTAGGGAGGGGAAGATTGAAAGAAATATTAAAAGTGGGGAGGTGAAGAGTGAAAGAAATATTAAACGTAGGGAGGGGAAGAGTGAAAGAAATATTAAAAGTGTTGAGGGAAAGAGTGAAAGAAATATTAAACGTAGGGAGGGAAAGAGTGAAAGAAATATTAAAAGTGGGGAGGGAAAGAGTGAAAGAAATATTAAACGTAGGGAGGGGAAGATTGAAAGAAATATTAAAAGTAGGGAGGTGAAGAGTGAAAGAAATATTAAACGTAGGGAGGGAAAGAGTGAAAGAAATATTAAACGTAGGGAGGGGAAGATTGAAAGAAATATTAAAAGTGGGGAGGTGAAGAGTGAAAGAAATATTAAACGTAGGGAGGGAAAGAAAGAGTGAAAGAAATAGTAAAAGTGGGGAGGGAAAGAGTGAAAGATATTATTAAAAGTGGGGAGGGAAAGAGTGAAAGAAATATTAAACGTAGGGAGGCGAAGAGTGAAAGAAATATTAAAAGTGGGGAGGGGAAGAGTGAAAGAAATATTAATCGTAGGGAGGGAAAGAGTGAAAGAAATATTAAACGTAGGGAGGGAAAGAGTGAAAGAAATATTAAAAGTGGCGTGGGAACGAGTGAAAAAAATATTAAACGTAGGGAGGGGAAGAGTGAAAGAAATATTAAAAGTGGGGAGGGAAAGAGTGAAAGAAATATTAAAAGTGGGGAGGGGAAGAGTGAAAGAAACATTAAAAGTGGGGAGGCGAAGAGTGAAAGAAACATTAAAAGTGGGGAAGGGATGAGTGAAAGAAATAATAATAATGAGAAAGAGAAGAGTAAAAGAAAGAAGGAAAAAACGGAAAGGAGAAAAGTGAAAGAAATATTAAAAATGGGAAGGCGAAGAGTGAAAGAAATAAGAAAAATGAGAAAGAAAAATGTGAAACAACATAATGTGAAGGAGATGAGTGAAGAAATAATGAAAATGCGAAGAGGAGGATAAAAATGAATAGAAGAATGAAAGAGAAAATAACAATGGGAAAGAGATGTGTGAAAGGGAGTATACGAAAGCGGGTACGATTACTGAGAGAGAAAAATTAATGGGAAGGTAAACAGTGTGAGAGAGATTAAGAATGTGAAGGAGAAAGGTGAAAGAAAAAGAGATTTAAAACGAGGAATAAAATTTGAAATTGGGTAGTTGAAACACTTTGAGAAACCGTCGATGTTTGTGCTAGCAGGAAGTCACAAGTCATTGTGACCGAGGGTTTGAGCGTACTGGTTTTGTTCAGACTCTTGATCAGCGCAAATAATGCGCTTTCCCCCAGGGACTAAGTAACTATGGTTCGCTTCGCATAGTTGCAGTATAGCTCATAAGTGATCTCTGTGGGCGTTGAACACGAGCCTTTAACAGTGATTGGCTGGCAACCTTAGTTGACAGGTAGACTGGGATACGAGCAGCCATAGCAGGTTTTCAGCATGTGGTACGCTGAAACACTATAATAAAATTATTTCTAGTTTGCCATATCTGCTGATTGATACAAATCTTTCGTTAGTACACTTACCCGTAACTTGAGATAAAGCATGTTTTTTCTTAGAAAGCATATTACCAACAGAGTTTACTTTTTCTGAGTATGTGCTCATTTGTTTTCTCAACAGACTTGGTCCTGGGTATGACGGTAAACTGCATCCGGCAGTTGTGAGGAAGTTGTGAGGAGCATGGAACCATCTCTTAATTGCTGTTGTTCCCAGGTCCACCCTGACCCGGAGTAGTAGCACCTGTTAGGGTCCCAGCTATGAGCAAATAGTTAACCGCCAAACTGGGATCAGAACACTATGAAATAGACTTTTATCGAAAAATATGCATTTTTGAAGGAAAAAAAAAATTACCAGCAATACATTTTTGAATACCAAACTAGAAGATATCTTCAGTTTTCTAAAATTAAAAAAAAAAGATTTAATCAAAATCTGACTAAATCAACCTTTTCACTATAACTATTAAATGTAAATACTTTAAAACTCCCCCCTTTTTGGCATTAACAGAGGTTGATAAACAAAACTCACACTCAAACTCAACAGACTTATTCAACTTATACAGTGAGGAGATTCTGAGAGAATTGGTGGCCATGATCTTAACACAGGTGATTCTACAGAAGGATGCTGAGGATACAATGAACCGAACATGTTAGCAACGACGAGATTTTGGAGAGGATGGAATCGAAAAAGAAATTTATACTTGACATCAGGAAGAAATGGTTTAGGTTTCTGGGACACGTAATGAGAAATGAGGGTTTGGAGATTATGATACCCACAGAACGGATAGAAGGAAAGAGAGACAGGGGAAAGCAACGCGTGACATGCTTGATGAACTTAAGCAAGTGGATGGCAGCGTTGTTTGGGAGAAATAACAAAAGAAAAGGTGTTAAGAGCTACAAGAATTTGGGAGATGTGGAGGGCCGTAATCGCCTACGTCATGACGGGTCACGACATATAAAAAGATCAAGGGCTGTAATACAAGGTGTCTTCTCATCAGATTTATTCAACTTATATAGTGAGGTGATTCTGATAGAATTAAATGTTCTGCAAGGATTCATTATTGGAAGCTGCAATCTTAACACCATAATATATGTAAACGGCGGTCCAGTGTTGATAGAAGACATGGAAAGAAAACTTCAAAACACCCTCAGAAGGTAATGAATAAAAGCGAAAAGAAAGAAAAAACATCAAAAGACATGATGCATATTTTTAATCAGTTCACCCCAAGCAAGGCATTCCACTGCCACTATTGCGCAGGGGGTTACATCGGGGAAAGTGATGAGAAAGAGTGGTTAGGGGTTACATAGGGGAAAGTGATGAGAAAGAGTGGTTAGGGAGTCACATAGGGGAAAGTGATGAGAAAGAGTGGTTAGGGGGTTACATAGGGGAAAGTGATGAGAAAGAGTGGTTAGGGGGTTACATAGGGGAAAGTGATGAGAAAGAGTGGTTAGGGGTTACATAGGCGAAAGTGATGAGAAAGAGTGGTTAGGGAGTCACATAGAGGAAAGTGATGAGAAAGAGTGGTTAGGGGGTCACATAGGGGAAAGTGATGAGAAAGAGTGGTTAGGGAGTCACATAGGGGAAAGTGATGAGAAAGAGTGGTTAGGGGGTTACATAGGGGAAAGTGATGAGAAAGAGTGGTTAGGGAGTCACATAGAGGAAAGTGATGAGAAAGAGTGGTTAGGGGGTTACATAGGGGAAAGTGATGAGAAAGAGTGGTTAGGGAGTCACATAGAGGAAAGTGATGAGAAAGAGTGGTTAGGGAGTCACATAGGGGAAAGTGATGAGAAAGAGTGGTTAGGGGGTTACATAGGGGAAAGTGATGAGAAAGAGTGGTTAGGGGGTTACATAGGGGAAAGTGATGAGAAAGAGTGGTTAGGGAGTCACATAGAGGAAAGTGATGAGAAAGAGTGGTTAGGGGGTCACATAGGGGAAAGTGATGAGAAAGAGTGGTTAGGGGGTCGCATAGGTGAAAGTGATGAGAAAGAGTGGTTAGGGAGTCACATAGGGGAAAGTGATGAGAAAGAGTGGTTAGGGGGTTACATAGGGGAAAGTGATGAGAAAGAGTGGTTAGGGGTTACATAGGCGAAAGTGATGAGAAAGAGTGGTTAGGGAGTCACATAGGGGAAAGGTGATGAGAAAGAGTGGTTAGGGGGAGGGGTCACATAGGGGAAAGTGATGAGAAAGAGTGGTTAGGGGGTTACATAGGGAAAAGTGATGAGAAAGAGTGGTTAGGGGGTTACATAGGGGAAAGTGATGAGAAAAAGTGGTTAGGGGGTTACATAGGGGAAAGTGATGAGAAAGAGTGGTTAGGGAGTCACATAGGGGAAAGTGATGAGAAAGAGTGGTTAGGGGGGTTACATAGGGGAAAGTGATGCGAAAGAGTGGTTAGGGGGTTACATAGGGGAAAGTGATGAGAAAGAGTGGTTAGGGGGTTACATAGGGGAAAGTGATGAGAAAGAGTGGTTAGGGGGTTACATAGGGGAAAGTGATGAGAAAGAGGGGTTAGGGGGTTACATAGGGGAAAGTGATGAGAAAGAGTGGTTAGGGGGTTACATAGGGGAAAGTGATGATAAAGAGTGGTTAGGGGGTTACATAGGGGAAAGTGATGAGAAAGAGTGGTTAGAGGGTTACATAGGGGAAAGTGATGAGAAAGAGTGGTTAGGGGGTTACATAGGGGAAAGTGATGAGAAAGAGTGGTTAGCGGGTTACATGAGGAAAGTGATGAGAAAGAGTGGTTAGGGGGTTACATAGGGAAAGTGATGAAAGAGTGGTTAGGCAGTCACATAGGGAAAGTGATGAGAAAGTGGTTAGGGGTTGTAGAAATGAGAAAGAGTGGTTAGGGGGTCACATGAGAAGTGATGAAGAGTGGTTAGGGGGTTACATGGGGAAAGTGATGAAAAAGTGGGTTGGGGGGTTACATGGGGGAAAGTGATGAAGAGTGGTTAGGGGGTTACATAGGAAGAAGTGATGAAGAGTGGTTAGGGAGTCACATGGGAAAGTGATGAGAAAGAGTGGTTAGGGGTTACATGCAGGAAAGTGATGAAAAGTGGTTAGGGGGTTGCATAGGGGAAAGTGATGAGAAAAGTGGATTGGGGGGTTACATAGGGAAAGTGATGAGAAAGATTGGTTAGGGGTTTACATAGGGAAAGTGATGAAAAGTGGTTAGGGTTACATGGGGGAAAGTGATGAGAGAAGAGGGGGTTAGGGGGTTACATAGGGGAAAGTGATGAGAAAGAGTGGTTGGGGGGTTACATAGGGGAAAGTGATAAGAGTGGTTAGGGGTGCAAAGTGATGAAAAGTGGGTTAAGAAGGTTACATGGGGAAAGTGATGAGAAGAGTGGATTTAGGGGGTTACATGAGGAAAGTGATGAGAAAGAGGTAGTTGGGGGTGCATAGAGAGAAGTGAGAAAGAGTGGTTAGGGGGTTACATAGGGGAAAGGCGTGAAAGAGTGGTTAGGGGGTTACATGGGGAAAGTGATGAGAAAGAGGGGTTAGGGGGGTTACATAGGGGAAAGTGATGAAGAGTGGTTAGAGAGGGGTAACATAGGGGAAATGATGATAAAGAGTGGTTCGGGGGAGTTTACAGAGGAAAGTGATGAGAAAAGAGTGGATAGGGGTTACATAGGGGAAAGTGATGAGAAAGAGTGGTTAGGGGGTTACATAGGGGAAAGTGATGAGAAAGAAGTGGTTAGGGGGTTACATAGGAAAGTGATGAAAAAGTGAGTTAGGGGTTTGGGGAAAGTGATGAGAAAGAGTGGTTAGGCAGTCACATAGGGGAAAGTGATGAAAAGAGTGGTGGGGGTTACATAGGGGAAAGTGATGAAGAGTGGTTAGGGAGTCACATAGGGGAAAGTGATGCAGAAGAGTGGTTAGGGGGTTACATAGGGGAAAGTGATGAAGAGTGGTTAGGGGGTTACATAGGGAAAGTGATGAGAAAGAGTGGTTAAGGGAGGTTACATAGGGAAAGTGATGAGGGAAAAGAAAAGTGGTTAGGGAGTCACATGGGGAAAGTGATGAAAGAGTGGTTAGGGTTACATGCAGGAAAGTGATGAGAAAGAGTGGTTAGGGGGGGTTACATGGGGAAAGTAGAGAAAAGTGGTTAGGGGGTTACATAGGGGAAGAAAGTGATGAGAAAGATTGGTTAGGGGGTTACATGAGGAAAGTGATGAGAAAGAGTGGTTAGGGGGGTTACATAGGGAAAGTGATGAAAGAGTGGTTAGGGAGTCACATGGGGAAAGTGATGAGAAAGAAGAGTGGTTAGGGGGTCACATAGGGAAAGTGAGAAAAGAGTGGTTAGGGGGTTACATGGGAAAATGATGAGAAAGAGTGGTTAGGGGGTTACATAGGGGGAAAGTGATGAAGAGTGGTTAGGGGGTCACATAGGGGGAAAGTGATGAGAAAGAGTGGTTAGGGGAGTTACATGAGAAATGATGAGAAAGAGTGGTTAGGGGTTACATGAGGAAAATGATGAGAAAGAGTGGTTAGGGAGTCACATAGGGGAAAGTAATGAGAAAGAGTGGTTAGGGGTTACATAGGGGAAAGTGATGAGAAAGAGTGGTTAGGGAGTCACATAGGGGAAAGTGATGAGAAAGAGTGGTTAGGGGGTTACATAGGGGAAAGTGATGAGAAAGAGTGGTTAGGGGGTTACATAGGGGAAAGTGATGAGAAAGAGTGGTTAGGGGTTACATAGGGGAAAGTGATGAGAAAGAGTGGTTAGGGACTCACATAGGGGAAAGTGATGCGAAAGAGTGGTTAGGGGGTCACATAGGGGAAAGTGATGAGAAAGAGTGGTTAGTGGATCACATAGGGGAAAGTGATGAGAAAGAGTGGTTAGGGAGTCACATAGGGGAAAGTGATCAGAAAGAGTGGTTAGGGGTTACATAGGGGAAAGTGATGAGAAAGAGTGGTTAGGGGGTTACATAGGGGAAAGTGATGAGAAAGAGTGGTTAGGGTGTTACATAGGGGAAAGTGATGAGAAAGAGTGGTTAGTGGGTTACATAGGGGAAAGTGATGAGAAAGAGTGGTTAGGGGGTTACATAGGGGAAAGTGATGAGAAAGAGTGGTTAGGGAGTCACATGGGGAAAGGGGTGATGAGAAAGAGTGGTTAGGGGGTTACATAGGGGAAAGTGATGAGAAAGAGTGGTTAGGGGGTTACATAGGGGAAAGTGATGAGAAAGAGTGGTTAGGGGGTTACATAGGGGAAAGTGATGAGAAAGAGTGGTTTGGGGGTCACATAGGGAAAGTGATGAGAAAGAGTGGTTAGGGGGTCACATAGGGGAAAGTGATGAGAAAGAGTGGTTAGGGAGTCACATAGGGGAAAGTGATGAGAAAGAGTGGTTATGGGGTTACATAGGGGAAAGTGATGAGATAGAGTGATTAGGGGGTTATATAGGGGAAAGTGATGAGAAAGAGTGGTTAGGGAGTCACATAGGGGAAAGTGATGAGAAAGGGTGGTTAGGGGGTTACATAGGGGAAAGTGATGAGAAAGAGTGGTTAGGGGGTTACATAGGGGAAAGTGATGAGAAAGAGTGGTTAGGGGGTTACATAGGGGAAAGTGATGAGAAAGAGTGGTTTGGGGGTCACATAGGGAAAGTGATGAGAAAGAGTGGTTAGGGGGTCACATAGGGGAAAGTGATGAGAAAGAGTGGTTAGGGAGTCACATAGGGGAAAGTGATGAGAAAGAGTGGTTATGGGGTTACATAGGGGAAAGTGATGAGATAGAGTGATTAGGGGGTTATATAGGGGAAAGTGATGAGAAAGAGTGGTTAGGGAGTCACATAGGGGAAAGTGATGAGAAAGGGTGGTTAGGGGGTTACATAGGGGAAAGTGATGAGAAAGAGTGGTTAGGGGGTTACATAGGGGAAAGTGATGAGAAAGAGTGGTTAGGGGGTTACATAGGGGAAAGTGATGAGAAAGAGTGGTTAGATATAGGAAATGTCAGAAGGAGGGTGATAGATGGGTAGGGATGTAGATGGGAAGAGTGTTTGAGAGAATGGATGCGAGTTAATGTGTTAGGAGGTGTCTATTGACCTTACATTTAAACTCCTGGAGATTGTAGCTGTCGGGGAAACAAGTATGTGGAAGGGAATTCCACAGGCGGGAAATGCGAGAAAAGAAGCTGTTGGAGTAGAAAATGCGGTTACAAGAAGCTGTTGGAGTAGAAATTGCGGTTATGCATGATTGCTAGTCATAATATCACATCGCACCAAATCTAAAAAATTGTATCATGCCAGTCAGTTAAGTGCCATACGCGATACACGCTGATGCGATTGTGTCTCTTTCAATCCATGACTGACTTGATTTTCCCTCACTAGGTTTCCATTACTTTCTGCGGTAGACTGGTTGCTAACCGAGGCTATAGAACCCAATCTGTCCTGTAAATTCAGTTCTTTTATCCAGATCAGTCAGTTAAGTGCCATACGTAATACACGATTAGGTGATCATGTCTCGAAAAAAACCTAACTAGACATAAATTTTTCCTATAGTAGGTTGCCATTTCTTCCTGCGGTAGACTGGTTGCCAACCAAGGCTATAGAACCTAATCTTTCCTGTAAATTCAATTCTTTTATCCAGATCAGTCAGTTAAGTGGTATACATGATACACGCTTGGGCGATCATGTCTCTTTCGATCCATGGCTGACTAGACAGAAGATTTTCCCAGTGCAGGTTGCCATTTCTTCATGCAGTAGACTGGTTGCCAGCCAAGGCTATAGAACCCAACCTGTCTTGCTATTCAACCCATAGATGGAGAGAGAAGAAATGGTTTAATATTTTTATCAAAGAGTACTTGCACGTAAGTAAATGCAAGGAATTCAAGTAGAATTCTAACTCATCTCTTTTATTTCTCATTCCTATCCATAATTTCATTTGCGGTTGGGGCCTTGTGTTTGATTGGAAATGTTTCTGATAGACTCATTGAAGGTGTCAATGATTTTTAAATATTGCCTTCACAAGGACAGATCACACTCTTATGCTATGCAGTATAACATTTCTGATCTTAGGTCTCTGGTTGGGACCCGGTAGGAAATAATTATGTAGCAGAAATAATAATAATAATAATAATAATAATAATAATAATAATAATGAAACTGAAGGCTTTATTCTTGCAGCACAAGACCAAAGTCTTTTCACTAGAAACTTTCAGGCAAATATTATGCATAATAATATGGATCCAAAATGCAGGTTTTGTGATAAACACCAAGAAACAATAGACCACCTAATCTCAGGCTGTTCTGTGCTTGCCCCAAACGAATATAAAAATCGCCACGATAGAGTTGGGCAAAATTTACATTGGGCAATGTGCAAACAATATGGAAAAGCTGTAAACAAACACTGGTATGAACATCACCCAGCACCGGTTACAGAAATAGAAGATGTAACCATTCTATGGGATTACACCATCTACACAGACAGAAAAATTGAAGCAAACAGGCCAGACATTATTGTTAAAAACCAGAAGGAGAAAACTTGTCTATTAATTGATATGGCTTGTCCAGCGGATTGTAACATAGCAATCAAGGAATTTGAAAAACTGTCAAAATATAAAGACCTGGAAATTGAAATAGAAAAAATGTGGAAATTGAAAACAAGAGTTGTGCCAGTGATAGTAGGTGCACTTGGAATGATAAAAAATGGAACAAAACAACACATTGAAAGAATCCCTGGAAACCCCAGCTTAAGAGATATACAAAAAATTGTCTTGTTAAGTACAGCCCACACACTAAGGAAAACTTTATCTATGTAATGCTAGGGATGATAGGGAAGATAGAAAAAACATGAAATGGAGTCATAACAACACGCCACTACCTGCCTTAGGTCTCCCCGCAGACTTGGTTGGTAGTGAGACCAAAGCAGAAATCGAAATATGATGAAAAATGACATAATAATAATAATAATAATAATAATAATAATAATAATAATAATAATAATAATAATGCCCACTTTGACGGTTTCCCTATTTTAATTTTCTGACGAATTTTAATTAAATTAATGATTGAATAAGTTCCACGACCCATAAAATAAGCGTGAAATTCCCCGTTGCCTCGTTAAATATTTCAGGTTAATACCTCTAATAAAATATTGCAACAACAATCATATACATGAATGCAGGTCATTCATTATTAAAAAAAATAATAAAAGGTACAAATGACAAGATTTAAATTTAACAGATTTTTTTCATTTCACTTAATCAGACGTTAGAAACAATTTAAATATAAAAACCGGCAACAACAGATGTATATTAATAAGGATTAAGATATGAAGTCCTTCAGGAGTTGTTTTTATGCCGTCTTCAGAAAACTGAAGGCCCCAGACGAGAATACTATTTCCACTTGGGATCTCTTGGGATATTAGAAAACTAACAGAAAATCAAATGAAAACTTGCTACAGATATGTCCCAATGCCACACCCACTGATAAATGGATGCTTACAGAGAAACAGAACTAGTTTTGCTTTCGGCTTATATTTTTTGTTGTTTGTATTTACTAGCCATCCCACGCATTTTATAGTGGGTATTCCCGGTCATATAGCCGGGCCCCAAAAAAAATCTTTGTCTATTTTTCCCCAGTCGTGATTCTACCCTTCGGCGGAACCACGACTGGGTTTGTGCTCTCTGCTCGGAAGCAGAGAGCGCCCTCTACCCGAAGGCAGAGGGCTGACAGTGTCATAGCGTCGTCAGGCGAGTGCCGAAGACGTTTTTTGCTTTGATTTTATCCCAAGGCTGTGGTTGTTATATTCTCTGATGATTTAAAATATAGAATTTAAATAAGGTAGATAGTAAGTCTGATCACTTCGATAACAGGGAATTGGCAACAGATCTAAAAAATACCCTACAATCTATTGTTAAATGGGTAAAGAATGACCTGTTAGTTTTAACGCCTCCCAAACGAATTTACCCTTGTAAGAGAGAAGTTTTTACCTTCAATCATCATGGCTGATGTTAACTACCCGTATAGTAACTCTTTGCGCCTTCTCGTATTAATGTTTTCCGTTAATATGAGGTGGAAAGAGTATATTGAATCCATTGCTAAACTTGAAACTAAGAAAATAGGCACACTGTGTCAAGCGAGACAATTTTTCTAACCAGAATCTATCTTACATACTTATAAGTCTACCATTTGTCCATGCATTGAATATTACTGCCACATATGCTCATTTCAGTCACTTTGCCACTACCTTAATGATGATTTTCTGTGCTTTTTCTATAAATATTTTCATGGTAATATGAATAATATTGCATAATTGGTAACAAAAAAATAACCGCAAAACTGTGTTGTTAAAACACTGTAAATTTTTTCTTCCTTCAAATTTTTTGCAACACAGTTTTGCGGTTATTTTTTGTTACCAAAATTCACACCCCTGAAGATGATCTTGGAAGGAGATTGAAAGTACTTGGGAACATTCAGAAATGAATGATAATAACATCTGTCAACATTACAGCTCATTTCTGATATCTTTCAATTATAATAGGCGAAAGATTATCCGTGAGTATGAACGGACTTTATTAAAAATAAGCAGACACAATGTTTGCAATTCATTTAATCTGACATATATATATTGTCTATTTAATCTGATATATATACACTGTCTGCTTTTATTGATATATGGGTGCATTTCCAGAAGTTATGATAACCAGCAGTATCTGATACTCACTGGGTGAGCAGAGTTAAAGAGTTGGAGTTTGAGTGTGAGTTTTGTTTAACGGTATATCAACATCTATGAGTTATTTAATGCCGAAAAGGTGGCGTTTTAAGGTTTTTTTTTTTGTTTTTTTTAATATTCGGTTACAGTAAGAAGGTTGATTTAATCAGATTTTAATGAAAATGTTTTGTTTTTATTCTTTTTTATTTTAGAAAACTGAAAATATCTTCTAGTTTTGTATTCAAAAATGTTTTGCTGAGAAAAAATATTCCTTCAAAAATGTGTTATGGCAATAATTTTTTCTTCAAAAATGATTTGTTGGTAATATTTTTCCTTCAAAAATGTATCTTTTTTTATAAAAATATTTTTATGTATATATTTCTATAAAAGTTTATTTTTAAACTTTCATAGTGTTTTGACCCAAGTTTGGGGGTTATCTATTTGCCCATAGCTGAGACCTTAACAGGTGCTACAACTCCGGCTCAGGGAACAACTGTAATTAAGAGGTGGTTCCACGCTCCTCACCACCTTCTTATCAGAGGCCTTGCTACTAGATGCAGTTTATCGTCATGCCCAGGACCAGAGATAAAGAGAAACAGGGGAAAACAGCGCATTACATACTGGAAGGGCTTAAGCAAATAGATGGCAGAGCAGAGTTTGGGAAAAATAACAAGACAAAAGGTATTAACAACTACAAAAGACAGAAAGATGTGGAGGGACATTATCGCCTACATCCTGAAGGGACACGGCACATCAAAGTCTATATTTTACCGAATACGAGTCATTTGTTGCTGTGCGTTTCAAACGAATGAAGCAGACATTTGCTTAATCGCTGAGTCTTGCTGCTTGTAAAATCCTGGATAGTTCAGTTGTCTGAATAATAGGTAAGACAGGTTAAAGAGAGCAGGGAAAAACGGACAGATACGTCACCGGAAAATTACTGAGAGCTCTGGTGTCGTTTCTTTCGAGTCGCAGGCCATAATCAGCAGTTGGAGAATGTTGACTAACAATGGCTGAACGTGACAAAGGATCGGTTGAATCGAAAGCCGAAAGTTGAGTGTTTCGACTAACAACCTCAAGGCCAGATATTTCATCAGATTAATTCAATAGATCTGTAATGTCGTTTATCTCGGAAGGCTCGTTGAACGGCTGGCGACATATTCGCCTTTATTTCTTTCGAGTTTTGAATTTAGCAGACGCTATATTAGCGCTGCAAGCAAATTGAATGTATAGAAATTAAAAACAAAAAATAAAATAAAAATTGAAGCAACCTAAACTAGTAAACAAGGATGGCCCACTTCTGCTCCGAGACAGTTCGAAAGATGCACATCATTGTTAATGAGATTTTGGAGTATCCCCCTTATTCAACTGACGTATCACCCACAAACGATGAATTATTTTTTTAATGGGATAATTACGTTTGGAGAAATGCGTAGAACAAAACGGATTTTATTCGGATTAAATAAAAATGCATTTTGAATAAAAGTTTGTTTGCTTCTTGTCAATCACCAAAATACATTTTATATAAGACAACCTAGCAATTTTCAAATTTGTCCGGTTGCTTAATGATCGTTCATATAGTGATTTTGTAAGCGTTGCTTAGATGCGGCACATGGGGTACCCAGTTAGGATCGAACTCACTACTCAATTTTAATGATTCAAACTTGCTAACCATTATATCATGTTGAGGTGCCCCTAAAATGATTTTCTAAGCATAACTTAGATGTGACATAAGGTCGAAAATAAGGCGGTACCCAGTGAGGTTCGAACTCACTAATCAGTCGTAGTTGTTCTCGCAAGATAAGCTTGTTAGCCGTTAGAAGCGCCCGGAAATGATTTTCTAAGCGTAGTTGAAATGTGGCACAAGGCCGAAAGCGTGGAGCGTCCATTGAGGATCGAACTCATTAATCAGTTGTAATTGTTCTAGCGAGACAAATTTCCTAACTATTGCCCCACATCGAGGCGCCCAAATGGTGTTTTTTTATCGCAGCTTAGATGTGGCCGAAAGTATTGGGCACCGAGTGAGGATCAAACTCACTACTCAATTGTAATGATTCTTGCCAGACTTGAGGTTCTCGAGTGATCGTTCAAATACATTTCGTTTCAGTTCATTTCACAGCATGTGTTCAAATGGATTGAAATCCGACAACGTGCGAGGACAATCGATTAGATTTACTTTTCTTGAATATTCAAAATCTCTGAAGATAAAAATCGACCAGAGCCACCGCTGTTATCCTCCAAAAAGATCATGGTTACCGCGTGGTCATTGGCCAAATACATAATTCATTAGACGTTTTTACAAGAGAGTAAATCAATTCCAGACGACTCGTACTGAAACGAGGTTGACTGTATGCAAAAACCTAGACTAGTGAGTAGAGATGGCCTTGCAATGAGAAATGGATACTTTCTGAAAGCAGTAATCGAACAGGTCAATGATTAGACGGTGACAAATATCCAAAACATTGACCATAACCACCCCAAAAAGATCATGGTTACCGTGCAGAGATTGTCCAAAAACATAATTCATTAATCCTTTTTACATGAAAAGTGAGTTAATTACAGCCAACTTGTAATGCAACGAGCTTGACTGTATGCAGCAACCTACACTATACCCTTACATACTAAGCGCAGTCGTCAGTCTTATGTGCTGACGATTGCGTTTAACATGAAACAGACTGTCCCCTCTGGGTGTTGACTTCAATGTCCAGTTTTATATTTCCATAGGATATATCCCTGACATTAAGCACTTTAACCCATAGATATAACATACCTTAAAATTATATTTTATCATATATAAATTGCATTTATATATATATATTATATTATATTGCATATATATATATGCAATATAATATATGTCAGAGTACAATTAAACAACATTTCTCAGAAAAAACATAACCATGTAGGTAATATCAAACAGATTTTAGTCAATAATACAATAAACCTTCAGATATTGGAGGTCATCTGCATTAAATCTACATTAAATTCAAACAACCCACACTTAATAAAATCACGTTTAAATCAGGCCATAACACATTACATTACATTTGAACATATGGTTCTGTTGTCATTTCGAGCGGTGTGACGTCATAGAACCGCATTACAAAATTGCGAACCTAGTTTGCTATTTTTGGTAACTGTTGCCGTTGCTTAGCGGAGTTTTATGTCAACACAAGATAAAATTGTCTTTGATGGTGGATGTTTTTATGTTAACGGCCTTGTAACCTTTCTGAAGATGGCTTATGTGAACCGAAAGCTTAGAACCAACTTAATGAAAAATCATTCAAATGTTGGAGAATTTTTGTCTTTATTTTCAACTGAAATTAAAGCCAAAATACGATGTTTAGAACGGCTCATGATTAAACACAATAGCCATTCATTGTCTCTTATATTTAACAGTATATGCTTAGAATATATATATATATATATATATATATATATATATGCAGGCTTCGTTAAAATGTGGTTAAGTTTTTTATATAATTTTTCATGTTGTCTTATAATAATTTTCTTATCAGTATAAAATTATATAAAATTATCACAGCACGTTGTCTGTCATTGCTGCTTATATATATATATATATATATATATATATATATATATATATATATATATATATATGAAGATCCCATAGTGATTAATATTGATGCAGTAAAATGACAGAGGAACTCTCGGGCGTATTTTAATGAATCAAATGAATCATGCAGGCACAGAAATGAAATGTGGCTTACAAAAGATGGCGGCCATTTTGAACAGCAGTTATAACAATAAAATCACAAGAAAATAAATTTTTCCTGTATAATTATACTTTTTAGTAAATTATCCCTATGGTGCGCGACTTCTGCCTCATCCTGTATAATATTATTATTACAAGTTTGGCCCATGCCGTCAAAAATGACGGCAAAATATTTAAATTGATATGCTGTCTAAAATGACGTCAACATATATATTGATGTACTTACTGTTCAGTATCTTACATTAAGACTAAGAAAAAACATCTAAACCCACCTGAGCGTAATAGGAGGAAAATATGTATAAAACAGTTTTTATTATAACAGAGGGTATATATATATATATATATATATATATATATATATATATATATATATATATATATATATATATATATAAAATCTATGCAAGGTTATATATAGGGTGTCAATAAAGTCTGTGTTTTTAAAAAAATTATAACTTTATTTGTATTTGTGATTTTTTAAAGTGCACACGAACTTTATGGACACTTTATATATATATATATATATATATATATATATATATATATATTCTTCACTACTTGACCACATAATTATTGAACCAAAAAATAAAACAAGGCACTGTTAAAGATCGAACACACGGCAAGAGGTTTAATAACTAATAGTAAAGAGAATTTACTCAGCCGAGGCTGCCTTGGTATTGTCTCTTTCTCTATGAGAGTGACACGATATATATATATATATATATATATATATATATATATATATATATATATATATATATATATATACACAAATAGATACACAGCGGTCTATTATAATAGAGAGGATTATTATTATTATTATTATTATTATTATTATTGTATATACTATAGACTATATACAGTCAGTGGCAATTTAACAAATGCTCTTTATTCAAATTTCATTTTTTTACGGACGAAAGACAAAGTATTTTTTTCTAACTCAATAAACAGCTTATAGTTTCGTATAACAAAACGTAATTTTTGGATTAAATAATTTTTAATAGGTTATTTTAAGCATTCAAATACAACATTTCGTATGAAACAGAATATTTTCAAATTAAAGTTATTTTACCTCTTTTATCATAATTGTTTTGTAGGTCACGCTTTTGAAAGTACGGGTCAGAATACAGTTCACAGGCTTAAAATAAAAATAAAAAAACAATGTCAATCAGGCACAGAGTGTACGTGAATCACTTCTTTCTGGTCAAATTGCAGATCGCTGTTCGACAAGTGAGATTGCTACTCTATTTGGCTCAAATTGGTAAAGGTCGCAGCAATTCACTAATGTAAGATAGGCGACGAAACTGTGATTTTACAATTGACTGAAAAGTGGAAGGTTTATATTAGCTCGTTGTGGCCATTATATAATATTTGGATTAACAGAAAAGCATTTTAATAACACAAGAATAGATAGATCACTCTAAAATGAAATAATTATTGATTGAAATAAAGCAGTAGAGAAAGATGGGAGACGATAAAGCTTGATAGACATGAACATAGAGAGATAAATAGATATGAACACAGATAGATAATTAATTTTCTACGAGCCGCTTAGATGTGGCACAAGGTTAAAAATATGGGACACTCAGTGAGGATCGAACTCACCGTTCAGTTGCAACAAGTTCTAGCGAGACAAGCTTGTTAACCGTTCCATCACGCCGAAGGGCCCTTGATTTTCTAAGCGCCAAAAGTAGGGGGCACCCAGTGAGGAAAGAACTCACTACTCAGTTGTAATAGGCTCTAGCAAGACAAGCTTTTTAATCATTACACAACACCGAGGTACCCAAAATAGATAGATAGATAGATAGATAGATAGATAGATAGTCGAGAAGACACGGAAAATATTTGGTAACTTGACAATTGACGTGACCCAATCATCTGTTCGAATTTTCCAGATTTTTAGGTAGCACCTTGCGCTTGATAAGTAAAGTACAATATATCATGAATAAAATCAAATCTATTATAACTTTCAAAATTATATATTAAAATACGCACATGCTCACTTTTATCATCACACACAGACACATACACAAGCACAGAGAGCCGTGCATTTAGGTAGCAATCCTTCTCTAATACATACTTGATTAAAATTACCGACCAAGTACTACGGTTGTGTTTATTGCGTTTTCTTCCGCATGAACAAGAGGTTGATTTTTGAACTTCTTCTCCTATGTACAGTGTCCCTTCAGGACGTAGGCGATCATGGCCTTCTTCATCTCTCTATTCCTAGTAGCTCTTAACACGCTTTCTCCTGTTACCCCACCCAAACCCCGCCTTGCCTTCCATTTGCTCAAGCCCATCATTTACATTACGCGTTACTTTCCCCTGTATCTCCTTCCCTCTATCTGGCTTACGAGTTTCAGATTCTCCAAGCTCTCCTTCTTCATTACATATCCCAGGAACTTCAGCTGTCTTTTCCTGGTGTTAAGTCTGTATCTAAAAATTGTGTAAATGATTGCCCATTCCGAGCGTTCTCGGCTAATCTTCATTAGCATTTTCAATAATTTTTGTAGTGCTTTTGCAAAGTGTAAGTTGCTGAGAAGTAATCTTATTTCTAATTTCTTCAAGATGAATAAATATAATTTTAATTCCTGAATACAGCCGTAGTCATAATTAATTTATGGGCTGTTTTAATTTTCCATTTTTTATTATGAAAAAGCTTTCAATAATTTTGATGCTTCTTGCAGTTAGAGGCTTGTTATATCTTTGTGTTTTTCACGAGCACGTTACGAATTGAAGTTATTAAATTTCCATACTGGTTTAAATGGGCCGTTTTGTAGCTATGGTCCGTGAGAGGTAGGATCTGACGTTTCGATAAATGATGAGTGGTATATCTGACTGGATTGTTATTAATTTGTTCTTGCTGGAAACATAGTTCACTATGAGGCATTTGAAGTCATATAAAAACTTGTATAGTTTTGATATCTTTTTTTTTTTTCTTTATTTCACCCCAAGCAAAACGGGATTATCAATGGTCGGCAAGCGGTTACAGTGACAGAAAAATCAAGGTACAGGGGATGCCGAAGAAAGGATAAGGTGGATGGAATTTAGAGAGATGAATGGGATTTAGGGAGATAGAAAATGGCAAATGACGTTGCAATTAAAATTTTTGAGATTGTAGTTATCAGGGAAGCAGGTATACGAAAAGGAGTTCCACAGACGGGAAGTGCAAGAAATGAAACTGTCCGAGTAGAAGTCGAGGTTACATTTGACTATTTTGACGGTAAAAGCGTGCCACCGTGATCCCTGAAGAGTTGCTGTGCAACACTGAGATCCGAAGGTATAAAAAAACTGGGATCGTTATGATGGTGACTTTTGAAAACACGCATCGACGGTTTTTGTGATAATTATTTTTAAAGTTGAAATTTATCCTTTGTAGTCATGGGTTTTTTGCAAGCGTCCCAATATAAGAAAGCTAACCAGAAAAAGGGCAGCCCAAAATGACAAATACAAGTTGGGGATACCAGAATCAAGCAGGTAAAGAAATTTAAATACCCGGAAAGAGTTATAACAGAAGACGGAAAGTGCGACACAGAGATCCGAAGGCGAATTGGCATGGCGAAGGAAGCATTCCAGAAGTTGAGTAAAGTATTAAGAAACAGAACAATTTCGCTAGAAACTAGGAAGAGAGTATTGGATTGATACGTGCTGTCCGTCTATGGCAGTGAATGCTGGACAATACCATCAAGTATGAAGGAAAAACTTGAAGCAACTGAAATGTGGTTCTACAGAAGGATGCTGCGAATATCATGGATAGAGCATGTGAGCAATGATGAGGTCTTGGAAATGATGGAAACAAAAAGAAAATTAATACTGAACATCAAGAAGAGACAGCTGAAGTTACTGGGACACGCAATGAGGAAGGAGAGCTTGGAGAATCTGATACTAACAGGCCAGATAGAGGGAAAAAGAGACAGGGGAAAGCAACGGATAACATACTTGAAGGACCTAATCAGGTGGATGACGGAACGAGGATTGCATGGTGTAACAGGAGAAGGCGTGCTTAGAGCCACCAGGGATAGGGAAAAGTGGAAGGCCATGATCGCCTACGTCCTGAAGGGACAAGGCACATAGAAGAAGAAGAACCAGAGATTATATAAATGCAAAATTGTATCAAATAGTGGTCAAATGCATTTTAAAACGTTGTTGCTACACTCGTTATAAATTTTGCTCAGTGTTGCTTTCCTGCTTTTGATGTAGAAGATCTTGTTAATGAGAAGTTTTTGTTTATTATTTTCATGATGTTCTCAACAAGAATTTTTCTGTATTATGAAAGCGGACAGGAATCATGTTTTTGAATATTGTTCGATAGAACCATATATATATATATATATATATATAAACTTATTTATAAATGGAACTTTTTATCTGTGTGTGTGTGTGTGTGTGTGTGTGTGTGCGTCCGTTACCTATAGACTCCGAAACGGCTGAACCGATTTTCTTGAAAAAATTTACACAGTTGTACTATAAGCGTCTGCGAGTGTTGTAAGCTAGGTTTTGTGTCGAGGTACCCCCGATAAATAACGAAAATCGATAATCGAAAAAATCGGGTTATGGAAGGAGTAATCCGATTTTAATCTCATAGACAAAGACACAAGAAACGGTTATTCAGAAGTTTCAAGGTTTCAGTTCTTACAATATTCTTACAATATTGCATAAAATCGATAATATATATATATATATAAAAGGCAAGATGTTTGTGTGTGTGTCTGTTTATCTGTCTGTATGTCCTTTATACAAATCCACAATTTTTATCCGATTCTCACAAAACTTCACCCAAACATTCTTTAAGCTGAATCTGAGCCCCAGGACCATGGATTAGTTTTAAATCTTTCATTACACCGAGCAACGCCGGGTTATACTGCTAGTATATATATATACTGTAAATTATAGCTTAAAACATGTACAAATTATGATTTACTACAATAGTGTACAAGGAAGATCCAAGCTATCCTGCCACCTTTCTTAAGTCAAATAACAAATCTCCATGGTTACATAATTCTCAATTTCAATTGAACAATATTGACACACCTATTGCATTTTTTCCAACTACCGCTCCCTAATTTTCTAAATAACCATGAATTCATCTTATGTTTTCAAAATAAATCATTTTCACCATTTATTTTAACATATCACATGAAGAGGAACAGTTTTGTTCATAAACATGAACATTTTTGTGTAGTGATATTATGCTTTTGTAAAGCATTGTAATAACAAAATTACAACATATATATATATATATATATATATATATATATATATATACACTAGCAGTATAGTCCGAGCACAAAAAACTAAAGAGCAATACTTGTTTCCAGTTAAAGCGAAACCGTAGAGTGAAAGAAAAATGAATGGATGTAAGTCTTCTATAACCCGATCTTTTTTCGATTATCGATTTTCGATATTTATCGGGGGTACCTCGACACAAATCTAGCTAATAACACTCGCAGACGATTATAGTACAACTGTGTAAATTTTCAAAAAATCGGTTCAGCCGTTTCGGAGTCTATTGATAACGGACACACACATACACAGATCAAAAGTTCCATTTATAAATAAGTATATATATATATATATATATATATATATATATATATATATATATATTATCCTACGTCGATGGCACGACTTCAAGTTAGCTTGTTTTGCTTTGAATGGATTAAGTCTTTTATTGTTTTAGACGGATGTGCGCTCTGGCGTAGTTGATGTGCGTCGTGGTGCAGTGGATGTGCGTCGTGGTGCAGTGGATATCGGCTTAGAACGAGAAATTACCTTCCAGTTGAATACGTTACATTCACTTAGGCGCAAATAAACTTGAAAAGGTATTAATCCATCTTTTCCATCCATATATGGGTCAAATAACAGGACGGATTGGGTTCTTTCGCCTTAGTTGGCAACCAGTCTACCGCAGAATGTAATGGTAACCTACTGAGGGACAATCAAGATTTTCAAACAAAAGTTTAAAAAATGCACCTGTTGATTGCCTAATACATAAAACTCAGAATCGTGCCATCGATGCAGGACAGTATTTATATTCATTAAAATATAAATATATATAGATAGATAGATAGATAGTCATCCGCAAACAGATCTGTTTCGCTGTATCACATCTCATCAGTACGGTTTGACTCCGATTGCTTTTAACCCAGGATTGAAACCCGACCGAATTGGCGTCAGTCGACGATTCTACCTCTGGGCTATGGGCGTTCGGTAGAAGAAGGCAAACTTTTTAGCGTGTATATTGTCATTATACCTGCCCAATAGCCAGAGTGCTCTAATCTATTACTGAATGAGCGATATATATATATATATATATATATATATATATATATATATAACAACTCTGTGCTTACTTCATTGAGCACTGCTTTATTAACACGTGAATACGATACATATGTGCACCCTCATATATATATTTCTTAATTCACGTTACTATATATATATATATATATATATATATGTGTGTGTGTGTGTGTGTGTGTGTGTGTGTGTGTGTGTTTTCTCAGGAAAAATGTCGCCATCTGGCGAATATGCCGCTGGATCTATATATTTAGTAAATGTAGCATTCCTATAAATGTCCAATAAACAAAATAACGTGATCAGTTGAAAAATATTTTGAGATTATTTAATTTTAGCGACAAACAACATTCCTCAACACGCTAAAGTCTTGTACAGGATCTTTATTATTAAATAATAAAAATTCCAAATTGTATTTTTATGTTAAAGTGACGAAAGTTTTCCCAAGTGGAGTCTTTTTTGCGAAAATAATTATTTAGAAGTGATTTCCACGTTCACTCAGTTCCTTATTTTGTGTGAGCAATCGTTTACAGTTCTTTGTAAAAAGCTAGAAACTATAAAGACGTGCAATGGTAATAGTAATATTAGCCGTTTCCTTATCAAAAACTAGCAGTATAGCCCGGCGTTGCTCGGGTGCAATGAAAGCTTTAAAACTAATCCATGTTCCTGGAGCGCAGACTCTTTGTACGTTGGCACGAAAGACTAAAAAGCAATAGTTGTTTCCAGTTAAAGCGAAACCGAAGACTAAAATAAAAATGAATGGATGTAAGTCAAATTTTGATTTCCTGGTATCGATATCAAATAAGTTTTTTTGTCGTAAACTGAATTTTGAAGGCTAAATAAGTCCTATGAGTAAATGGTATCATGGCTGAAACTAACAACTACAATTATACCTACTTAGAGCCAAACCCGAAGCAAAAACTAAAATAAAAGTGCTGAAAAAATACAGACATAAAGGCAGATAAACAGAAACACGCACAGGCATCATGCCTTTTACATATATATATATATATATATATATATATATATATATATATATATATATATATATATTATCGATTTTCTGCACTATTTTAAGAACTGCAACATTGAAATTTCTGAATATCGTTTCTTATGTCTTTGTCTATGAGTGTATCAAATTTTATTAAAATCAGATCACTCATTCTATAACCCGATTTTGTTTATTATCGATTTTCAATATTTATCGGGGGTACCTCGACACAAATCTAGCTAATAACACTCGCAGACGATTATAGTACAACTGTGTAAATTTTCAAAAAAATCGGTTCAGCCGTTTCGGAGTCTATAGATAACGGATACACACATACACACACAGACACACACAGACACACACATACAGACAAAGTTCTCTTTATAAATAAGTTTAGATATTCGGTAACAGATGACAAAGCAAATAAATCCCAACGAAACCAACAAAATTAGACAAAATTCATATATGTCGGCTAATGCCAGTTTCGTACATTTCCGTATGATTCCGTAAAGTCCTCTATGTAATTATAGGGAAGATTTATTTTGGAACCGTGGTTTTGCACTCAGTATTTCATATTCAGTGCAAAACAAGAGGCACATAAAATACAGACCCTACGAATTCAAAATATATATTGTTCTACCCATGAAACTTTATCATAACTACAAATGAAAAGAATTTATCTAAACTCAACATAAAATTTATCACAACTCCGTCTAAAACAATAAAAGATGAATCAATACAAAACAATATGAGCTAAAATTTGGAGGAAGAATTAACTCTATAATCAGAAATGATTTCCAGAAAGAATAACTTAGACAAACCTCAAGTTTAAACAAAAAACTATGATCTTTAGAAGACACTTTTGAAAGCAACACAAAAATGCATTGGCTGTTGTTGTTCTTCTTTTATGTGCCATGTTCTTTCAGGACGTAGGCGATCATGGCTTTCCACATCTCAATGTCCCTGGTGGCTCTTAGCACGCTTTATCCTGTTGTACCATGTAACCCTCATTCCATCATCAACCTGATTAGGTCCTTCAAATATGTTATCCGCTGTTTTCCTCTGTCTCTTTTTCCCTCTATCTGGCCTGTTAGTAACAGGTTCTCCAAGCCTTCTTTCCTCATTGCATGTCCCAAAAACTTTAGTTGTCTCTTCCTGATGCTCAGTATTAATTTCCTTTTCGTCTCCATCCTTTCCAAAACCTCGTCATTGCTCACATGCTCAGTTTATGATATTCGCAGCATCCTTCTGTAGAACTACATTTCAGCTGCTTCAAGTTTTTCCTTCATCTTCGAAGTTATTGTCCAACATTCACTGCCATATTGAAGAACTGACATCACATAGCAATCCAGTACTTTCCTCTTTGTTTCTAGCGAAATTATCCTGTTTCTTAATACTTTACTCAACTTCTGGAATGCTTCTTTCGCCATGCCAATTCGCCTTCGGATCTCTGTGTCGCATTTTCCGTTTTCTGTTGTAACACTTCCTAGGTATTTAAATTTCTTTACCTGTTTGATTTTTGAGTTCCTCACCTGTAATTGGCATTTTGGGCTGCCCTTTTTGTTGATGTTTATGCATTCGGTTTTTTTGCAGTTTATTTGTAGTCCTTTTTTGTCACTCTCTTCAGCTATCTTCTGTAGGAGGTCTTGTAGTTTTCTTTCTGTGTCTGCTATCAGCACTGTATCATCTGCGTACCTTATATTGTTTAAATTGTGGCCTCTGATGACGAATCCTGGCATAACTTCTAGGGTTCTCAGAATAGTCTCGCCGTATAAGTTGAAAGAAAATGACCGTAATTTTGACATAAAAAGCTACTCTAATGAAAATGTCTAGAAAGGGTTTAATCCCTAGTTTAGTCGCATTAAATTTATGTCCAGGTTTTTACGACGTATCTTCATTCTTGTCGAATTCTAGACGCCTTAAATATTTAAACGAAGTGGAACAATACATAGAGAATATTTTGAAGATCCTCCAATATTGTAACCATTTCATATTCAATGTAAAAGAAAAGGCTCATAAAATATTCCAAAATAGATAAGCAGCCCCTCCTGACAAACCCAACATATATAAAAAAAATACATTGTTCAAGCCACTAACTTTATCAAAACTACAATAAAAAAGAATTTATCTAAATTCAATATTAAATTTGTCACAATTCCGTCTAAAACAATAAAAAACTTAATCAATGCAAATACAAAACAAGCTAAAACTGGAAGAAAGGATTAACTTTATTAACCCTTAATGATTGCTAGAAAGAATATATTAGAGAAACCTCAATATTGTGGAGTAAATAAGTCAGCTCCGTAGCACAGATGAATTTATCAGCCAGTGCAACTCGAGTTACGCTTTTCTTCATTTGTTGGCCGCTAGGTCAGGGATCAAAGTATAGTATTTGTGTTCGGGTTCTTTTTCTCAACTTTGCTTCTGTTTTCGGACAGAAACAATTAAATGAGGGATGTCAGGTCTCAAGGTGTCCCACAAACGACGGGGTGTTTTCAATCTCTTACAAAAATAGGTTAAAAATTTAAATGCAAAGTCAACTGCCATCTTCTGTCTTCTTAAATCCCGTTCAACTTTTATCCTTTTTTAAATACCCAGTTTTTTCTCTCACTGTAAACCCTGCGCACCAGAGTTGGTCCCACCTTGCTTGGGTGAAATTATTTAAAAACAGTGGCCATTTATATTTTTAAAAGCTTTCAAAAGCTTACATCGAAAAAAATGTTTATGCTTTTTTCTATTCTTGTTGACTGGGTAATTCTTTTATTTTACACTTATATACAAGTCTGTGTAAATTAAAGAAAATCTTTTAAGATCAAATAGTTTTTTTTTACTTTGTCTCAGACTTAACTTGGATTTTTAAGTAACAAAACAATTGCTATTATTTTCTTTTATTCTCTTTGTTTCAGTTAACATTGTCAATATACATCCTCTTGTGCCTGGTGAATCGATGGCTCACAGTTATTAATATGGAATAAAATTATTTTCAAACGTCAGCAGGATATTAGATTAACTCATAAATAATTTTGTTTACAAACGATCCGCATTGTTCTATTCGCTGAGAGCTCATGGCACATAAGTTAGTGTCTAACATCTTAGCTAATGACCCAATACTCTGCCGTGGAGAGCTTTCCGCAAAGCACTTTAGAGCTTCAACATCGAAGTCTGGGCATGACGATAAACTGCATCCGGCAGTAAGGGGTCAAAATACTATGAAAATTTAAAAATAACCTTTTATAGAAACATATACATAAAATAGACTTTTATAGAAAAATATACATTTTTGAAGGAAAAATATTACCAGCAATACATTTTTGAAGAAAAAATTATTACCATAACACAATTTTGAAGGAAAAAATTATTCTCAGCCGAACATTTTTGAATGCAAAACTAGAAGACATTTTCAGTTTTCTAAAATAAAAAAGAATAAAAACAAAAAAATTTAATTAAAACCTGACTAAATCAACTTTCTCATTATAACCGAACATAAAAAAAAAAAAACAAACTTTAAAACCCCAAATTTTTGGCATTAAATAACCGACAGAGGTTGATATGCCGTTAAACAAAACTCACACTCAAACTCAACATCGAAGTCATGATGATCATCATCCTTCGATCAACTAATGGGTGGTCGGAAATCCATCGACAATTCCCTAACAACATGGTCAAGCATTGCTGTACTCAGAACCTAGTGTTTTGAGTGGACGTCATGGACCTCTTTCGATGGCTAATACAGACATGGATCGTCGGCCCTACCCTCCGGGTGTTTTTATATACGAGACAATCTCAAGGAAGATTGCCAACCAAGGCTCATGACTTTTTCTCAAACATAAGGTGAATAACCAATTTTCCCGCAGTCGCTAATTCTTACTGTGATAGACTGATTGCCAAACAAAGTTATAGAACCAGTCTGTTCTGCTATTTACCCATAGTTTGGGAGAGAAAAGATCAATTCATACGTTTCTCTAAGGGTATTAGCATGTAAGTGGATGTAATGAATTTGACTGGAATTTGAACTCGGTTCTCTGATTCCTCAATCCGAGCTGCAATCCATGACTCTGAAGCTGTCGAGAGATGGTTAATGTTTGTTGAATTGGCCTTGTGTATCATACATAACCGAACTCCCTACAACTTAGGCTTATTCGCAATCATCAGAAGGTTGAAGATTTAAATGTATGGAAGAATAAAAGTATACCATTTGTACGTTTAAAATAGAAATTTATTAAAAGAAAAGAATGACATGAATTGGAAGAAGTTAATGTTCAGTGAGAAACAAGTAATGAGTTAAGTTTATGAAGAGTTCGTGGTCGTCCTTGCAAGAGTGATTTTATGTGTACTTAGGCAGGAACGTATGTATGTACTAGAAGTATAGCCCGGCGTTGCTCGGGTGTAATGAAAGCTTTAAAACTAATCCATGGTCCTGGAGTTCAGACTCAGCCTAAAGAATATTTTTGTGAAGTTTGGTGAGAATCGGATAAAATTATGGATTTGTATAAAGGACATACAGACAGATAAACAGACACACACACAAACATCTTACCTTTTATATATATTAACGATTTTCTGCACTATTGTAAAAACTGCAACCTTGAAACTTCTGAATATCGTTTCTTATGTCTTTGTCTATGAGTGTATCAAATTTGATTAAAATCGGACAACTCCTTCTATAACCCAATTTTTTCAATTATCTATTTTCAATATTTATCGGGGGTACCTCGACACAAAACCTAGCTAAGAACACTCGTAGACGCTTATAGTACAACTGTGTAAATTTTCAAGAAAATCGATTCAGCCGTTTCGGAGTCTATAGGTAACGGACACACACACAGACACATACATACACACACAGACAACGTTCCATTTATAAATAATTTTAGATAGGACAGACTGGGTTCTATAGCCTCGAGTGGAGAAGGAAAACTCCAAATTCAAATCAGCCTGGATAAGGTTAGGCCCCGTCATGCTATCATGACCAAGGCCCATCACTTCTACTGCGGTTGCTATACATGTAGTGTACTCACGACTCTAACTTGTGGTCGTAGCGTAGGAGAGGTGTTGAATCTCTTCTCCCCCAGACATCGATAAATAAATAGTAAGACAGACTCGTTCTATCGCCTTGAGTAGCAACCGGACTACCACAGAAAGAAATGACAAACTACTGCTGGAAAATTATTCTGCCTAGTCAGTCATGACTCGAAATAAACATGATCACGTCTATCACGTATGTCACTTAACTGACTAACTGATTATAAAAACTACATATATTTCTACATGTCTTATAAACTTTTTCTCTTCCCTGACGACGCTTAATATTGTTCTTCTTCTCTCCTTGAATTCCCTTCCGTTTTCTTGCTTCCCCGACAGCTATAATCTTCAGGAATTCAAATGTAAAGTCAATAGTCAACTCCTATCTCACTAACCTGCATCCTCTCTCTCTCTCTCTCTCTCTCTTTCTCTCTCTATCTCTCGCTCTCATGCTCCTTTCTCCGTCCACTCCACTCTCATCAGTATTCTCATCCTTTTCTTACCCACTTCCTGATACCCCCTATAACCTATCACTCTTTCTCATAACTTTCCTTCTATGTAACCCCTGCACAATAGTGGCAGTACAATGCCTTGCTTGGGGCGATATGATTATAAAAAAATGTGCCATGTACCTTCCAGACGTAGGCAATCATGGTCTTCCATATCTCCCTATTCCTTGCAGCTCTTAACACCCACTTCTACTGTTGCCCCTCCCAAACTGTTCCCCCCATCCATCTGCTCAAGTCCATCACCCGTTGCTTTTCCTGTATCTCCTTCCCTTAAATTTATGCACCTGCTTGATTTTAGTATCCCCAACATGTAGTTGATATTCTGGGCAACTCTTTTTACTGATGGCCATGCATTCAGTTTTCTTGTAGCTTATATGTAGTTCTTTCTGCTTTCTTTAGCTACTCTCTGTAGAAGGCCTTGTAGTTTTCTTTCCGTTTCTGCTATCAGCACAATATCACTGGTTAGCAAGTCTGTCTGAATAGAATCTATTACATCTGAGTGAGTTCGATCCTCACTGAGTACCCCATATTTTAAGCTTTATGCCACATCTAAGCGGCGCTTAGAAAATCATCTATCAACTGCGTATTTTTTAATCGTATCACCCCAAGCAAGGCGGTAACGCCACTGATGCGCAGGGAAATACATAAGAGAAAAAGATTAGATAAGAGGGGAGTAAAGAGAAAGACGAACCAGTTACAGTGTGACACTCTTCTCTGCCCGGTCGGCTGGTTGGTTCGGGAACGGATCCTGCTGCGATGATGTCGAAACCGTACCAATTATGTCGACGTTTTCGGGCCGCTGGTCATGATGATCACGTCACAAAAGCTGGTCCTCAAGACGTCCATTACAACAACGAACTTACTGCCCACGCTGTGATTTGATCTCAAAAAGTCACGTTGTGCAACCCAGTAGCCTTATTTCTACCATATCCAGACCGGACACAAAAAGGCACAAAAAAAAATAAAATAAATAAATAAATGAATATGTTCGAAGACGCCTGGATGAGTTACGAAAGAAAGACTTTATAATAAAAAATTTATTAATTACAAAAGCAGAAAATTACAATTGTCGGAATGCCAGTTTACAACGGAGAGAGGATTCGTTTAAAAATATCAGAGCTTTTCAAACTTCAAATAAAAATGTCCTTTTCAAGTTTCATTAAAAATATCAGAGCTTTCCAAATTATTTAGAGCTGTCAATTATCCAGAAAAAACAAAACAAAAGAAACACGTCTCTTCGGCCTTTATCAATCTTTACATAAACAGCCAAATAACGGAGCGACGTGGCGGCGGTGGCTGTGTCGTTTTATCCTTGTCGCCTGAAACTCTCAGCTGATTTTTCTCGCTGAGTCTCCATTTTTATAGCCATCCTCCATCTTCTTGGGAGATCAAGCCGACTCAAAGCTTTTGACCAATGAGATTATTTTCCACCCATACGATTTGCGGGGAGCCATGGCTCAACGAATGAAATATCAACAGCTCACATGGCGTAATGTCTTTCTGTCTTTTTTCTTTTGATTACATCATCCCCAGATTTTCGATTTTCAAACCTTTTTCCCAGGAATAATTGTTGAGGATTTAACCCTACCTGACCTCATCAAGTAAATCCTGACATTTTGTTATGGCTACTTCCATATTACAAACTTCTATCTTGCCCAAAACAATTCGTTTCGTATATGAAAAAGAAAGAAAACTATATTTCTCTTTTTTTTCCCAATTGTCAGCCAATTTCTCTATTCCCGGGCTTTACAAGTACATAATGTATTAACAATAGTTTTTTACATAAGCTCACATCGCGGATTACAATAAAGAACAACTAATAATGCTGCTAATATTAATGTTTCTCTCTCTCCGATGTATTAAACCAAACAATATATATATATATATATATATATATATATATATATCGGCGGGAAATAATGTTACACAGAGGGGTGTTAGAGACGGGAGCAAGAGAAAGATGGGAATACAGGTGTGATGACAGTTGCAAAGGTAGAGAGAAAGGAAAAGATATACAAGGTGATATAGAAAGAACTGGAGTCAAGTGGTTAAGATATAGGAATTGACACTGCATTTAAATTCCTGGAGGTTGTAGCCGTCAGAAAAGCAAGGATATGGAAGAGAGTTCCACAGGTGAGAAGTGCGAGAAAAGAAGCTGATGGAGTAAAATTGTCGGCTGCGTATGGTGGATCTAACTGTAAATGGGTGGGAACCAGTTGCCAGTCTGGTTGCACGAGTAAACTCATGTGGCAGGGGCACCAGTAACTTAAGTTCGTCGGAGAAGAAACCATGAAAATATTTATCGAACAGACAGAGGGAAGCCACATCTCGTCGGTGAGAAAGTGGCTGGAGTCGAGCCACCAAGTCGGTACTTATCACATCAACTTACATTGATCAGATTGTGGCCACTCCTGGCAGGAGTTCTAGAGCTTTCAGAATGGTCTCGCTGTATACGTAGAATAGATCTGGTGAGAATATATATCCATGTCTTACACCCCTTTCTATCTTTGTATATCTGCTGAATGTAACGTAAATGTACTTCCAGTCACTCCATTCGTAGTCTGAATTTATTCCACTTTGTACGCTGCTACTGAAATAAATAAATAAAGTATATAAATAGACAAATTAACAAACCGCATCAGCACACCGTAGTACATTTAAGCATAACAATCAACAGTGAATAATTAATGGATGAATAAATAAATAACGAGTTAAATGTTAACAAACAACCCAATACAACAATAGCCGCATTTGGGGCCATAATGATTTCTACTCAATAGCTTTTGGAATAATTTAAAATATAACCATTTCCGCATATCAAATAACAATTAAGTAAATGCAACAAACCGGAATTGACATTTGTAGCCATTATTTTCTGTTGACAAGCATATATTAATAGTCGAGTCGCAACTTAACACACATGGCAGGAAAATTACGTTCAAGCACTCAGTATTGACCACGATATCCACTCATAATTACATACACTCTGTCCTTGATATTGAGCTTAAATATCTGTTTTATGTGACGTGCCCATTCAGAACGCAGACGATCGTGTCCATCCACAGCTTCCTGTCACTTGTAGCTCTTTTGTCTGGTTATTTCTCCCAAACCCTGCACTAAACCCATCAAGTATGGCATGCGCTGTTTGCCCATGTAACTATTCCACTCTATCCACCTTGTGAGTATCAGGTTCTCCAAACCCTTCTTCTTCATTACGTGTTCCAGAAACCTCAACTGTCTCTTGCTAATGTTATGTATAAGTTTCCTTTTTGTTTCCAAAACCTCGTCGTTGCTCACATGTTCGGTCTATGGGATCCCCAGAATCCTTCTGTAGAACCAGTATTGCTTCGAGTCTTTCCTTCAGCTTTGAGGAAATTATCCAGCATTCGCTTCCAAATAGGAGGAAAGATATCACGTAAAAGTTCAGCACACTTTCCTATGTTTCCAATGACAGAATATTCCATGAGTTTTCAATATGGATATTTCCTGCATGTGCAATTGTCAGGTTTGTAGATAATACGCAATTTAGAAAAATGACCTATCTATAAAACATACATTATTCGAACGGTTATCCTCATCTTTATTTGCATCTTTACGACATTTCGGCCGTTGTACGCCCCGACTTTCTTCAGATGCTAGGAATTTCGAACCGAAATCTTTATTTCAATCACCGGGTTATATCATTTTCATTCCACGTGCGATGCCACTTCCGAATACCATGTAGTCATGTCCCTTTTACTAAACTCTCTAATTTGAGAATTATACGCTCTCACACCCTGACTGAGCACTCTGGAAGAATGGCAGACTTTGAAAAACAGTAGCTACTCTGGCATGTACGCATCGCTCATTCACTAATGAATTAGAGCACACTGGCTATTGGGCGTGCATAAGGATAATATATACGCTAAAAAGTATGCCTTCTTTTACCGAGCGCCGATAGCCCAGAGGTAGAATTGCCGACTGACGCCAATTCGGTCAGGTTTCAATCCTGGGTTAAAAGCAATCGGAGTGTAACCGTACTGATGAGCTATGATACAGCGAAATAGATCTGTCTGCGGATGACTATATATATATATATAACTGAGTACTGGTTTAGTTTAGTTATGGCCCAAAACTAATTATCGCTCATTCAGTAATGAATTAGAGCACCCTGGCTATTGGCGTATGATACATTATACGCTAAAAGTCTGCCGTCTTCTGCTGAGCGCCCAAAGCTCAAAGGTAGAATCGCTGACTGACGCCTATTCGGTCGGGTTTCAATCACTGGGTTAAAAATCAATCTGATGTCTAACCGTACTGATGAGCTGTGATGCAGCGAAACAGATCTATCTACGATGACTATATATATAATTCGTTTTTACCATAATTAAACTAGACCAATACTCAGTTCTATTAAAAAGTGCTCAATACATTGAGCTTTTGAATGTTTTTCATTTGGAAATGAGACCATATATAATAACTATATTATACATCGCCTGAAGATAACGAAATGTTGAAACCTAGGCTGTGGTAAAAACTCATTTCCAAATTATATATATAGTCTTCCGCAGACAAATCTGTTTCGCTGTATCACAGCTCATCTGTACGGTTAGACATCAGATGGATTCTAGCCAGGATTGAAACCTCTTGATTGAAATCAGGATTCTACCTCCGAGCTATTGGCGCTCGGTAGAGGAAAGTGAACTTTAGCGTGTTATATGCAATGTAAACACACGCCAGTAGCTGAGAGTGTTCAAATCCATTACTAAATGAATGATGCGTAGATGCGTAAGTATATATATATATATATATATATATATATATTATCCTATGTTTTAAGAACGCCTCGGCGTTTAATGCATTATGCAATCATCATGATATGCACTATGATGATTGTACAGTGAATGAAACTGAGTTGTAGGAAAATATGTATATTTATTAATATATACTTTTTGTTCTATTCTATTGTATTTAGCACTATTCTATTAGCACCTGATAAATATTCATATATTAATATGTATCTACGCGTATACACGTATATATATATATATATATATATATATATATATAAACTTATTTATAACCATACACATATATGTATATATATATATATATATATATATATGTGTGTGTGTGTGTGTGTGTGTGTGTGCGCGTGTGTGTGCGCGTGTGCGCATGTATATATAGAGTCTTCACAGGAAAATGACATACTAGCTATTATCATTAAGTTTTTTTTTATATAATTTTGTGTGTTCTTGTAATTTTTTTTTCAGAATTTAAAAATGGAATTGTTCAAATGTTCAGAATTTAAAAAGAATTGTTCAAATGTTTTGTTTTTCCGACCGCTTTCGATTATACTTTTAGCCATTATCAAGGGTTAATATTAATTTACGTATTAACGTAATTTACGTGGATATGTGTAACGTTATGTGTATGTTATATTCCAAACACGGTAAGCACTGAAAAAGTTTATTAATTAATTTGAATTTTGGCGATAATTCTGAAAAATTTAGTACTTCTATTTTAACAATTTTACTCAAGAAAATACTTCATTTCATGCGGCTGAAATGAATTGCTAAGATTACCTGAAAAGTGATGGGTTTATTAACTAAATGTTATAATCAGCCAAGATCGTAAATTAATATTTTTTCCCAAAATGAGCAACTTCAGTACAGCAAAAACGGTAGCTAACACTGAAAATCTAAGGCCAGTTTCGGAAACATCACCATTAAATTAGAAAGAAACGTGTTTTCATTCTTGGCACCAAAAATGGTGTAGACCAGTGTAATTGATATTATTAAGTGGAGGTTTTTTCTTTATTTTTTATATCAATTCCGAAATTCCGTATTCTATTCTATAGACAATAAAAAAGTGCATTTTTCAACAAAAAATTTTCAGCTAGTCATATTGACAATATAGTAAGCTACGATTCAGGTGGGGTGGGAGGCTGTCGGCATTTTTAGCAGACATTATTTTTCGTAGACGCATTCCATTTGCGCATTTAATTACGTGTAAAATGTCTGTCTCGTGAGAAACGTCTAAAAAGTAACCAAGCCCCAGTAACAGTCAACCAGTCAATCTTGTATTTGAGCAACACCCGTAGACAGAAATTAAGTACATTTACTTATTGCCAACCAGTTCTTGAGTGTTGTGAGATCAGTTCTTAATAGTTGTCTACTCGATCTTTTTTTTAAATTTTTTTTTTTTTTTTTTTTTTTTTAATCATATCACCCCGAGCAAGGCGGTAATGCCACTGATGCGCAAGGGGCTACGTAAGGGTAAAAAGAACGGAAAAGAGAAAGCCGGAAACCGCATCCTAAACAGGAAACAAGGGATGAGCCTCTTCACCTGTTCAATAGATGTGGGTGGAGTGTGAACCGGGCGATAGTTTAGTCTATCTACTCCAATTGAAAAAAAAAAATAAATAAATAAAATAAAATAATAAAAGAAAAGAGTGAAAAGATTGGAAAAGAGAAAACCGGGAACCGCATCCTAATCAGGAAACAAGGGATGAGCCTCTTCACCTGTTCAATAGATGTGGGTGGAGTGTGAACCGGGCGATAGTTTAGTCTATCTACTCCAATTGAAAAAAAAAAATAAATAAATAAATAAAATAAAATAATAAAGGAAAAGAGTGAAAAGATTGGAAAAGAGAAAACCGGGAACCGCATCCTAAACAGGAAACAAGGGATGAGCCTCTTCACCTGTTCAATAGATGTGGGTGGAGTGTGAACCGGACGATAGTTTAGTCTATCTACTCCAATTGAAAAAAAAAAAAAAATAAATAAATAAATAAAATAATAAAGGAAAACAGTGAAAAGATTGGAAAAGAGAAAACCGGGAACCGCATCCTAAACAGGAAACAAGGGATGAGCCTCTTCACCTGTTCAATAGATGTGGGTGGAGTGTGAACCGGGCGATAGTTTAGTCTAAAGCGTCCAGGGAACCGTTCTTGTAAGCTCTCAGGCAAGCGCTATAATAAACGCTCAGGTGAAAGTTCTTTCAAGTGTTCAGGTAACAGCTCCGGGTTGATCACTTCATAAATGTTGTTAGATCAGTTTTTAAAGGTTTGCTATTCGGGTCTCAAAAACCTTACAATTTTGTAAAATCCCAAGTAAGCAATAAGGTAACTGCTCTGTTAAGCGCTCGGGCAAGCACTATAGTAAGCGTTCTGGTCAGAGCTTCTTTTAAGCGTTCGGATAATCGCTCCTGCCGATCACTTCATGACTGTTGTTAGATCTACTCGAGCCTCAAAAACCTCACACTTTTGTAAAATCTCAAGCGCCTAGGTAACCGCTCTGTTAAGCACTCGGGCAAGCACTATAGTAAGCATTCTGGTAAGAGCTTTTTCTAAGCGTTCAGATAAACGCTCCTGCTGATCACTTCAAGAGTGTTGTTAAAACAGTTCTTAAAGGTTTTCTACTAAAATCTTAAAACCCTCGTACTTTTGTAAAATCTCAAGAAAGCGTCCAGATAGCCGCCCTGGTAAGCGTTTAGAGGTAACCGCCCTGGTAAGCGTTTAGAAAAGCGCCCTGGTAAGCACTTTGGTTAGCGTTCTGTTAAGTGCTTATGTAAACAAATTGGTAATCGAATTTGGTGAGAACTCTGTATACAGCTCTTGTAAGCATCGCTATAACCATGCGCTTAGAAAATGGTCCAGATAAATTTGCTGCTAAGTACTCTGGTAAGCACTCTGTTACGTACTCTATTAAACATTCTGGTAAATGCATAGATAAACTTTCTGTTAAGCAACCAAGTAGGTGCTCAAATAATCGTACGCAACAGTAAGCGCTCTGTTAAGGGATTCTGGTAAGATCCCAGATAAGGACTCTTGTAAGCGCCCAGTTAATTGCTCTGGTAAACGGTTTGGTAAGAGCTCTGGTAAACGTTCAGGTTAAGCACTTTAGCAAGCTTTCCGGTAAGAATTTTTATAAGCGCCCTATTAAGTGATCTGGTTAGCACTAATGGGGGTGCTGGCAACCGCCCTGGTAAGCACTTTGGTGAGCGCTCAGGTAATCACTCTGGTAAGCGGCAAGAAAAAGCCTAGTGAAGTGCTTTGGCAAGCACTTTAGTAGGCGCCCAGATCATAATTTGATAAGCGGCCAGGTAAACCCTCAATTAATTACCTTGATAAGCACTCAGGTAAGCGCTCTAGTAAGTGCTCTATTAAGTATTGGTAAGATTTTTGGTAAGTGCTCAGGTAACTCTTTGTTATGAGATCAGGTAACCACCGGGAAACGTTCAGTTAATTCCATTGGTAAGCACTTTGCAAAGAGCGCTGACAATGGCTCAGTCAAACGCTCAGTAATCACTCTGTAAACGTCCATGTGTAGTGTTCTTTCAAGCACTTTTGTAAGAGTTCTGGTAAGAACTAATTGTGGGTGCTGGTAAGCTCGCAGATAAGCACTTAGTAAACGGTCAGGTGGTCACTTTAGTAAGCGCCCAAGCACTTTTGTAAGAGTTCTGGTAAGCCCGCAGATAAGCACTTGGTAAGCGGCCATGCGATCACTCTAGTAAGCCCCTAAGCAAGCGTACAGTCAAATGCTCTAGTAGGTACTTTGGCAAGAGCCTTGGTAAGCACTCAGATCAGCATCTGTTAAGCGCTCTGATAAGCGCTCAGAAAAACACTCTGGTAAGCACTCAGATAAGCATTCTGATAAACGATTCTGGCACGTTTGCGGTGTAGTGCCCAAATTCAGTTTAGCTTTTTAAATAAATACTTTAACTTTTGAGGATGTTTAGGGATGGAATAACTGTTATCGACCTTTACTGCTGTGTATTGGGTTCGTTCCTCACTAAGTGTCCCATAGCTGTCCTGTTGCGTCAAAACTAGGACAAATTTACAACGGTACGATTACAGGACGGTGCTTTGGATTAAAGTCATGGTTACCGAGTTCAGACTTCAGAATATGGACAATTCTGACTCTTCACAACTTCCTATCTGTTCTTGCTTTTAGCAATGTTATCCATCCCTCTTTGTTCTAATTCAAACTGAACAAGATTGTTAACTAGAGTATATTCTTTTCTGTTTTTCTCTCTTGCCTTCAGTCATGTGAGTGTTTTTTCTCATTGTTTCCGAAAAAATACAACTTCGTGTTTGTGATTCTAAGTATAAGTGTCCTTTTATCTTTTTTTTTTTAAATTTTCCTTAAAATTTGCTCATTGCTTACACGTTCCTGTCATTTTATTTTTAGCATCTTATTCTTAGCAAGTTTTTGTTTTCATCTTTGATGGGATTGTTCAGCCTTCACTGCCATATTAAAGAACTGACATCACGTAGCAATCCAGTACTTTCTTCTTTGTTTATAGCAAAATTTTCCTGTTTCTTAATACTCTACTCAGCTTCTGGAATGCGTCCTTCGCCATTCCAATTAACCTTCAGATAGCTGTGTTGCACTTTCCGTCTTATCTTATTTATTTTTTTGTAGCTGCTTGAGGTTAGTATCCCCCAACTGTATTTGGCATTTTAGGCTGCTCTTTTTTGCTGATAACCATGTATTCGGTTTTCTTGTAGTCTTTTCTTGTCACTCTCTTCAGCTACCGGAGTTCTTTGTTTATAACGAAATTTTCCTGTTTCTTTCGGGGGGAAAATTACGCTATTTCAGTCCACTTTTGATTTTTCCCCTGTCCCATTTTCAGTCATCTTCTAAAACTCTTCCTAGATATGCAAATTTATGTACCAGCCTGCTATCGACGATTCCAGCTGTGCTTAAATCTAATATATTCTAATCAAATAATAAGTGTATGTGACACCGAAATCCGGACGCGTTAGATAGGAAGTGCGAGAAAAACAACTGTTCGAGTGGAAATGGCCAAAATACCAAATACCATACTTCCACTGTCATTTAACTATTTCAACGGTAAAATGGTGAGATCTAGATGCCAATTTAGTAGCATACTTAAATTCACGTGGTCGGGGCACCAGGAAAAGAAGATCATCAGAGCATTTCCATGAAAATATTTCGAGAAAAGAGAGAGGGAAGCCACGTCAAGCCGAGGAGAAATTGACTGAAGTCGAGATAACAAGTCAGGACCTATTACATTGCAGATCCTTCTTTCAAGACCTGAGATGTACAGCAAGATCACCAGACACGATATGGCAACAGAATTCAATGCACAGGCAAATAGTAAATTTATAGATTAACGTTTCATTTAAATTTTTGAAGATTGTAGGAGGCAGGGAATCAAAAACGCGAAAGCTAATCCCATAGACAAGAAGTGTGGGAAACAAACTTTTAGAATAGAACTTGCTAGATAGTTCAAAATTAAAATGATGAGACCTAGTTGGCAATATAAGAGTACGCTTAAAATTAATGTGGTCGATTTACCCAGTAAGAGAACTTATTAGATCAATTCCAATGACAATATTTATAGCAAAGATATAGAAAAGACACGTCATAACGGTGAGAAAGTAACTGATGTCGAGATGCCAAGTCATGACCGATAACATTACAGATATTTCGTTGCATTTTGTTGAGAATCTTGTCATATACAGCAGCAGTATCAGACCAGATATCTCGGCAATATTCAATGCACGGACGATTGTAATATTTATAAACGTGTAAAATGGATTCTGACGAGAAAAAATGTCTGACATAACACAATGAGCAAACTTTCCTGCGAGCAGAGCTGATACTTGATTCATTATGATCTTTCTACTGGGTTAGCGACAAAATTTTAGCCTGGAGAAGACGCAAGGAGTTACCCTCTCTGAAGATTAGCAATATAATTGCCGATAGATAGCAAAAAGTTTCTCTCGTTCTGCAGATATTAAAATTCCTTGCTTCATTTAACTACTGACTAGAGGGTTTTTTTCTAGAGCAGTAACCAGTTATACTTTGTTGAACCAGTCAGATTAGTTACTGTTGGGGTGTCACCCCTTTTTACACATTCTATGGACTCTTCTATGGGTTACAAATAATCCTGCCTACAGAGAACGGACGAATTGTAGTTGTTGTCAACTGTCAGCTCTCTGTCTTCGGGCAGAGGGCGCTCTCTGCTTCCGAGCAGAGAGCAATAACCCAGTCGTGGTTCCGCCGAAGGGTAGAACCACGACTGGACAAAAATAGACAGACATTTTTTGGCCCGGCTATATGGCCGGGAATACCCACTATAAAATGACCATGTGTCACATCCAGCCTACGTGGGAAGGCTAGTAAATACAGTTGTAGTTGATGTCAACTGTCAGCTCTCCTACTTCGGGTAGAGGGCGCTCTCTGCTTCCGAGCAGAGAGCAATAACCCAGTCGTGGTTCCGCCGAAGGGTAGAAGCACGACTGGGTAAAAATAGACAGACATTTTTTGGCCGGGCCATATCGCCCGGAAATCCCAGTCAAAACTGACCATGTGTCACATGTTGCCCTTACTGGGAGGGACAACTAAATATAGTTGTAGTTGTTGTTAGAGTTGGTGTTTGTCAGAGCAGTTGAACCGCCGCTCGTTGGTCAGCAAGAACATAGACTATTACTCGGACTTACTTCTTGTATATATTTGACTCCTACTAACAAGTATTCCTGAATCTACTAACCGTGTACATGTTATATATCTTTTATTCAATATACTTACATTTTTCCTCTCATATCTGTTTTTGTTTTTATTATACTGTGTGGTTTTCTAAACAAGAATCCACAACAGTTACTAAGACAGAAATAAATGGTTATGTCCTCAGCATAAATTCCTACTTGAGAACTGATGAAATTGGGGAGGTTATTGATGATAAGAAACAGTGTCGATCCTAAGATAGACACTTGGCTGATTCCAGTATTAATGAAGAATGAACGAGAACACGATCTCCATCGTGATATTTTATCACCGCCGAGCAGACCCTGCACCAATCGCTAAGAGCGAAAGAGTCTCTTTTCCTTAAAGGTATATTTGTTCTAAAGTTCATTCTTAATATCAAATGGATGTGCGTTGTAGTGCAATAGATATCGACACAGAACGACAAATCAGGGTGCCGAGTTCGAATTCCAGTTGAATTCCTTGCATTTACTTACGCACAAATATCCTTAGGAAAGGTATTAATCCGTCTTTTCTTCTCCAGTTATGGGTTAATTAATAGGACAGATTGGGTTCTATAGCTTTGGATGGCAACCAGTCTATCGCAGAAAGCAATGGCAACCTACTGCGGGATAATCTTTTGCCCAGACAGTCATGTCTCTTTCGATATATGATCGCCCAAAGCGTGTATCACGTATGGCATTTGACTGATATTCGTGCCATCGCAAAAGATGCTGGAAGAATGGTTGGTTTCTTGTATCACTGCAGAAAATACCAAACATCCACTGCCATGTTTGTGTTTATAAGTGTCAGATCAGATCAAGAATGAAGCATTGAGCGCAAAGAAAATTTTCTACTGCCATTAGAATGGCTACACTCTAGGAGAAAAACACACTACGTTTGCTTGGCCTTTTTTTCCTTAGGGTATGGCTTTCTTGTTCAGTTCTTCCCCAAATACTTCTCTGATCTAACTCCCACAGGTCAATGGCGGGGAAGTGTCTAGTATCATTGAATACCCCCAGAAGAAATTTGCTAACGTTTCACGATCACCGAGTGGCCCCAAACCTGCAGCAAATCTGATGAGTGATGACACCCTCGAAGAGGATATGACCACACGCCTGTAAAGTCTGGAACGCCTACTGGTTCTACTCAAACCTCGAATGGGTGTCGTCTATTCATGTCATCGCAGAAGATGCTGGAAGTATGGTCGGTTGTATGTGTCATTCTCGAAAATATTTAACTTCCACTGCCATGTTGTATGTTTATAAGAGTCAGATCAGACTAAACGAGTTTATAAAGATAGATTCTGACAAGAAAAAATATTTGACACGACACAGAGAACCAACTTTCCTAGCTATATCAGTCAGTTAAGTGCCATACGTGATACACGCTTGGGCGATCATGTCTCGACAGAGACATGACTGACTGGGCAGAAGATTATCCCGCAGTAGGTTGCCATTGCTTTCTGCGGTAGACTGGCTGCCGACCAAGGCTATAGAACCCAATCTGTCCTGCTATTTAATCCATAACTGGAAGGAAGAGACAGATTAATACCTTTCCCAAGGGTATTTGCGCGTAAGTGAATATAGCTATATAACTAGCAATAAATTCAATATAATCACACCTCTTCTTATTTGTTGATTTATTTTTAGCGACATATCAACACCTCTATGGGTTATTTAACACCAAAATCTAAATATTTTGAACACAATTATTGGGCTTCGACGAAATTAAATATTATCAACTACAGATAAAATGTACTGTTAGTAATTTTGACATAAAATGTATTGTTATTAATTCGACTATAAAATGTATGGCTGGGTCAGTCAGTCAGTTAAATGCCATACGTGATACACGCTGGGGCGATCATGTCTCGAAAGAGACATTACTGACTGGGCAGAAGATTATCTCGCAGTAGGTTGCCATTTCTTTCTGCTGTAGACTGGTTGCCAATCTGTCCTGTTATTTAACCCATAACTGGAAGGAAGAGACGGATTAATACCTTTCCCAAGGGTATTTGTGCGTAAGTGAATGCGATGAATTCAGATGGAATTCGAACTCGGCTTCCCGATTTCTCGTTCCGAGTCGATATTCACTGCACCACGACGCACATCCTTCGGGCTGGGTGTTTTGCTTTAAAAATGTATTGTTAACATATTTGTAGATGATTTATTGAAACTTCAATTTCGAAGGAGAAATTTTAAAGCAAACAATTCCCGCTGTTAACCAAAGTTATAGTCTCTTAATTGGTAGAAATGTTTTTTGAGCCGCCAGAACATTAAACTTAGATTAGTCACCAAAAAAAGAAATAGGTTAATGGAGGAACTCAGTAAAAACTGCAGTGGTGGAATCACTAAGGAATTAAGTAAGTCCAGGTGTGGCACAGATCAACATCAAGTCCCACAAGTCTTGGGAAAACATTCCAAGCAGTTGACAGCTAATTACTGTTTGGAACGGAACGAGGAGTCAGAGGCGACGGCGGAAAAACAGAACAGTGCGTAAAATGAACAATCGGAAAATTTAAAAAGGAGTGCAAGGAAAAAGATGGTGAACGAATTGCGAACGGAATTTTTAATCATTTGTTGCTTGTTTGTTTATCAACACCTCTATGGGTCATTTAATGGTAAAATTTAGTTTTAATTATCAGTAGCAATTTATTTTACCAAAATTTCTGAGATTTTTTCGTTCTTTTTACAAAAATTTATTTTTTACAAAAATATTAAAAGCAACATATTTTTTGTTCATTTTTACAAAATTGTGTTGCTGGTAATATATATATATATGTATTTTTTTTTTTTTTTTACAAAAATGTACTGCTGGTAATATTTTTTACACAAAAATATATTCCTTGTAATATATCTTTTTGCAAAAATGTATTGTTTATTTATTTATTTTTAATAATTTCACCCCAAGTAAGACAGCCTCACTGCTAATTGGTACGCAGTGGGGTTACATATGAGGAAAGCGACAAGAAAGAGGGACAGGTTATAGGGGATGTCAGGAAGTGGGTTATAGACGGATGAGAATACTGGTGTGATGAGAGTCAAGTAGATGGAGAAAAGAGTATGAGAGAAAGGATGCGAGTCAGTGAGATAAAAATGAATGTTGACCTTACATTTAAATTCATGGAGATTGTAGCTGTCGGGGAAGCAAGTAAATGGAAGGAAATTCCACAGGCGGGAAGTGCGAGAAAAATAACTAATAGTGTCGAAGTTGCGGTTACATTTTATTGGTTTCATTGTAAAAGTGTGGTACCTAGTTGGTAGTCTAGTGGCTCGAGTAAATTCATACATAGTGGTTCAGTCAGTTAAGTGCCATACGTGAAACACGCTTGGGCGATCATGTCTCGACAGAGACATGACTAACTGGGCAGAAGATTATCCCGCAGTAGGTTGCCATTGCTTTCTGTGGTAGACTGGTTGCCAGCCAAGGCTATAGAACCCAATCTGTCCTGTTATTTAAACCATAAATGGAAGGAAGAGACGGATTAATATCTTTCCCAATGGTATTTCTGCGTATATGAATGCAATGAATTCAACTTGAATTTAAACTCGGCTCCCCGATTTCTCGTTCCGAGCCGATATCCACTGCACCACACTAGTTATATTTTTAAAAAAATGCATTTATTTCTGTTAATAAATTAAAGAAAAAGTAAAAATGACTGATGATAGAATTCGGAAGGTAATATTAATGATGGAGTTTGAAGATAAGAATTTGAAAGAAAGAAAGAATTTTAAAAGAAAAGAATAATTTATGAAAGAATTTCTAAACAAAGAAAGAAGAGGAGATTGATACTGGAATGATAAACCAAAGAATGCAAAAATGAACGAAAAAACGAAAGAAAGAAAAAAAGAAAGAAAGAGATTTATTCAGAAATAAATAGCGGAAAAGGATGACAGGATTCTCAAGAAAGAAAGATTGGTGCTAAAGTAGAATTTCAAAACTAAGAAAGAGTAATTATATAATTCGAAAGGCAAGTATGAAAGAATAAAAGAAAAAAAAAGAAAGAACAAAATAATGAAGATAGAATTTGAAAAATCAAACATCATCACAATCTTAATGATAATATTTTAATATTTTTAATAATTTGATATTCAGCAGTCACTACTGTGTTTGTTTGAAATTTATAAAACCTTTCCCTCAAAACAATTTTTCGAGAAATTACCTTTCTCAAGTCCAGTATGTGCGTTGTGAAGCAGTGGATATCGGCTATGAACGAGAATTCGGGAAGCCGAGTTCGAATTCCAGTTGAACTAGTTGGATTCACTTGCATGCAAATACACTTAGGAAATGTATTAATACATCTCTTTCAGCTATGGGTTAAATAGCAGGATAGAGTTGTTTCGATAACCTTGGTTGGCAACCAGTCTACTGCAGAAAGTAACGCCAACCTACTGTGGAAAAATATTCTGCCCAGTCAGTCGTGTCTCGAATGAGTCATGATCGCCCAAGCGTATTTCACGAATGGCACCCAACTGCTTGACAAATTCAGTAGCTGATATCAGTCTTTCCAGTATGGGTTTCTTTCCTAACCTTTTATTTAGAGTCGTATGAAAAATCAAAATCTTGATTATGTTAGTATTTTCTTTTCGAGTTGTACGTGTTCTCCATTGTAGTTGTTTTTGCTGTTGACAGACTTCAAGTAACGTGTTTTTTGTCATTTGGTACAGTTCTTTATCTTGGCATTATTCGAATTATTGTTCTCATCTTGGTTGATATAGATGTTATTATAGACACAACGTTCTATGGGGTATTGTTTGATATGGATTACCTGTTGATTATTGTGTTACTAGCAGTATAGCCCGGCGTTGCCCGGATGTAATGAAAGCTTTAAAACTAATCCATGGTCCCGGAACTCAGACTCTTTGGACGTTGGCACGAAAGACTAAAAAGCAATAGTTCTTTCCAGTTAAAGCGAAACCATAGACTGAAAGAAAAATAAATGGATGTAAGTCAAATTTTCATTTCCTGGTATCGATATCAAATAAATGTTTTTTCGTCGTAAACTGAATTTTGAAGGCTAAATAAGTCCTTTGAGTAAATGGTATCATGGCTGAGACTAAGAACTACAATTATACCTACTTAGAGCCAAACCAGAAGCAAAAACTAAAATAAAAGAGCTGAAAAAATACAGACATACAGGCAGATAAACAGACACACACACAAACGTCTTGCTTTTATATATATATTTATATTATCGATTTTCTGCACTATTGTAAAAACTGCAACCTTGAAACTTCTGAATATCGTTTCGTATGTCTTTGTCTATGAGTATCAAATTTGATTAAAATCGGACCACACCTTCTATAACCCGATATTTTCGATTATCGATTTTCGATATTTATCGGGGGTACCTCGACACAAAACCTAGCTAAATACACTCGCAGACGCTTATAGTACAACTGTGTAAACTTTCAAGAAAATCGGTTCAGCCGTTTCGGAGTATATATGTAACGGACACACACACACAGACATACATACACAGACAAAGTTCTATTTATAAATAAGTTTAGATATCCTGCGATGTATCCTTTCGTGTTGGAATTGGTGCGTCACAACCAGATTCAAGGATTGAACTCATGACCACCAGATGATAGTAAAACATTTATAACCAATTTGAAAACAAATAAATGAAAAATTGATAATTGAATTTTTAAAAAATGTTAAAATTTTAGAAAATCTTTCTCTTAAAATACTTTTTTAGGAAAATATGTTTCTTAAGTACATCAGCTTTTCGCGCTTTTTTCAAGTTATAATTGGGTTTTCCTTCCTAACTTTTGATTTGAAGTGATTTGGGATATCAACATTTTGATTATGTAGTGAGAGAGATTTGATAGCGCCAGTTCACAATGCTCAAAGAAAGGTGATCTATGCCAAATTATCCATGCTTCACTCGCTCAAATAAAGAATTTGAAGAACGAAAAACGTGTTGAAAACAAGCAAATAAATTATTGATGATCGAATTAAAAAGATAAAAGATAATCTTGATAGAATTTACAAACAAAGAAAGAGTTATTATCGAATTTGAAGAACGAAAAACGTGTTGATAACAAGCAAATAAATTATTGATGATCGAATTAAAAAGATAAAAGATAATCTTGATAGAATTTACAAACAAAGAAAGAGTTATTATCGAATTTGAAGAACGAAAAACGTGTTGATAACAAGCAAATAAATTATTGATGATCGAATTAAAAAGATAAAAGATAATCTTGATAGAATTTACAAACAAAGAAAGAGTTATTATCGAATTTGAAGAACGAAAAAGTGTTGAAAACAAGCAAATAAATTATTGATGATCGAATTAAAAAGATAAAAGATAATCTTGATAGAATTTACAAACAAAGAAAGAGTTATTATCGAATTTGAAGAACGAAAAACGTGTTGAAAACAAGCAAATAAATTATTGATGATCGAATTAAAAAGATAAAAGATAATCTTGATAGAATTTACAAACAAAGAAAGAGTTATTATCGAATTTGAAGAACGAAAACGTGTTGATAGAATTTGAAAAGAAAGAAACGTGATAATAATATTTGAAAAGAACGATAGAAGGAAAGAGAGAAATGATGCGTGATGATAGAATTTAAAAAGAAAGAAAGAAAGAAAGAAAGAGAATGATTATAGAGTTTGAAAACAAAAAAGAAGGAAATATGATAGAATTTCAAAAGAAAGAAACGTGATAATAATATTTGAAAAGAAAGATAGAAGGAAAGAGAGAAATGATGCGTGATGATAGAATTTAAAAAGAAAGAAAGAAAGAAAGAAAGAAAGAAAGAGAATGATTATAGAGTTTGAAAACAAAAAAGAAGGAAATATGATGATAGAATTTCAAAAGAAAGAAACGTGATAATAATATTTGAAAAGAAAGATAGAAGGAAAGAGAGAAATGATGCGTGATGATAGAATTTAAAAAGAAAGAAAGAAAGAAAGAAAGAAAGAAAGAGAATGATTATAGAGTTTGAAAACAAAAAAGAAGGAAATAAATATATTAATTGTGAGGATAGAATTTGCAAAGGAAATAAACTTAAGAGCAATGAAGTGAAAATGAAATTTACGGTCAAAAGAGTCTCATAATTTTCTTAATAAAGAAATATGTAGAAGCAGAATATCATCTCCAGTGTTTGCCTCTATTAATAGTTTGTAAAACGAACTGATTAACCACCATATTGAGGGGGCTGTAGATTTATGATGAAGATAGATAGATAGATAGATAGATAGATAGAGAGAGAGAGAGAGAGAGAGAGAGAGAGAAAGAAAGGTAGAGACCTCATTAATCTCATCGTTGTAGAGAATCAGCCATCGTTAAAGTTATTGATTCTCTATGCAGATGCAATCGTCGCAACAGTTGTCAATGGCGTCCAGTCAGAAAATTAAAACGCCAGAATGGATATCAGCATCATCTAATTTAAAATATAAATAAAACGTTCAGTATTCAACATTATAAAATAAAATAAAAATTGGCTACAATTATCCGAGAAAGGAGGTCTGTGCTTTTTCGAAACAATTGAATGTAATAAGACAAAGAAACAACCAACCTCCTGTACAACACGGAGCTTTTGGTTTTTTTTTTCGTAATAAAATAAGTAATTTCAAAATAGTTAAAGAATCAAAGAGTACATTTTGAATACCGTATTTTCCGGCTTAAAAGACGCACTTTTTTCCCTAAAATACCTTGAAAAATACGTATGTCTTTCAAGACGAATCTATCAATTAAAACCATGACATGGATATTCCACATATTCTTGTCCTTTGTTAGTTAAGTGCCATACGTGAAACACGCTTGGACGATCATGTCTCGAAGAGACACGACTGACTAGACAGAAGATTATCCCACAGTAGGTTGCCATTGCTTTCTGCGGTAAACTGGTTGCCAGCCAAGGCTATAGAACCCAATCTGTCCTGTTATTTAACCCAAAACTAGAAGGAAGAGACGGATTAATACCTTTCCCAAGAATGAATGCAATGAATTCAACTGGAATTTGAACTCGGCTCCCCGATTTCTCATCCGAGTCGATATCCACTGCACCACAACGCACATCCTGTCCTTTGTAGCACTTAATAAATTTCGTCTTATTATTTCTCCCAAATCCTGCGCTGTGACCCATTAGTTTAAGCCCCTCAAGTATGTCATGCGCTGCCTCCCACTGTCCTTCTTTTCTTCTAAGAGCCCCGTGAGTATCAGATTCTCTTCATTACGCGCCCCAGAAACACCAACTGTCTCTTTCTGATATTACGTATCAATTAAGTGCCATACGTGATACACGTTAACGTCTTTTTCGAGACATGACTAACTGGGCAGAAAATTTTCCTGCAGTAGGTTGCCATTATTTTCTGAGGTAGACTGGTTGCCAAGCAAGGTTTACAGAACCAATCTGTCTTCACATTTAACCCATAGCTGGAGGAAGGAGAGAGTGATTAATACCTTTCCCAAAGATATTTGCGCGTAAATAAATACAAAGAATTCAACTAGAATTCGAACTCGGCTTTCCGATCTCTTGTTTCGAGACGATATTCACTCCACCACACCGCACACCCATGTCTCGTGTTTATATTTTTCTTTTTTTTTTTCTTTTTTTTTTTCTTTTTTTTTTTTTGGTGGTGGAGTAGGATAACAACTCAAGGTAGAGTGTTACTGGAGGTTTTTTTTTTTTCATATGCCGCAATAGTAATAGAAACAATTTATGAGGTTATGCGCGAATTATAGCGTTTAACCCTAGACTTAAAAAGGTTAAGGTTATACCTGTCGCTATAGAAGCTATCTAAATACCAATCATTCTTTACTGTGCTATTTGACAGGCTGGTGATCACAAAGTATTCTTTGGTGAGTCGTGCAGATGTTCATGATCATCTTCTCTGCAGCCTCAGGAGATCATTTTGTGTAGAAGAATTTGGATACTGACGTTTGTAGTGAATAAAACAAGATCAACATTTAAAATTCAAATGCTAAACACTGACTAAACTTTATCTCAACTTATTTATAAATGGAACTTTGTGTGTACAATCACCAACTCTAAAACTTAACAAACCACTTCTGTACAGTTCTATCGGCTAAAACACCTTCACCTTACACAGTGCATATCTCTTTTTGTTACCCGCGAAGTGTTTTTGCCTTTATGGTAAGAAAAAAGCATCAAATGTCTAAAATGCACCTTATTATCTTCCATTTTCAGAGATAAGCAAAATTGATATGAATTAAGAAATTTTAAACTTTCTTTCTCAAGATGCAGTTTGAAGTGTTCCCAAATCGGAAATGTAAGCGTATTATATCTATATCTAAATCTAATCTAAACTTATTTATAAATGGAACTTTGTATGTGTATGTGTCTGTGTGTGTGTCCGTTACCTATAGACCCCGAAACGGCTGAACCGAGTTTCTTGAAAATTTACACAGTTGTACTATAAGTGTCTGTGAGTGTTCTTAGCTAGGTTTTGTGTCGAGGTACCCCCGATAAATATCGAAAGTCGATAATCGAAAATATCGGGTTATAGGAGTCGTCCGATTTTAATCAAATTTAATACGCTCATAGACAAAGACATAACAAACGATATTCAGAAGTTTGAAAGTTGCAATTCTTACAATGGTGCAGAACATCGATAATATATATATATATATATATATATATATATATATATATGAAAGGCAAGGTGTTTGTGTGTGTGTCTGTTTATCTGTCTGTATGTCCTTTATACAAATCCACAATTTTTATCCGATTCTCACCAAACTTCACACAAATATTCTTTAGGCTGAGTATTAGTTTAAAGCTTTCATTACACTCGAGCAACGCCGGGCTATACTGATAGTTAGAAATAAACGAATTTTCTCGAATTTACAAACTTTGCTTAGCACACGCAAAACTTGAAAATTTCATACCTTGATGAGAAATGTTTTTCGGACAATAGAAAACGAGCGAGGAAACATCCAAAGAAAAAAATCAAATAATCTTTAATTATCAGAAACAAATTCCTTTTACGGACCGTTTTCGCGAGCCGACGCGAAGTTTGTTTGTCGTCCAATGAAAAGGTCAGAATCACAACCGGGAGTGAATTCCTAAATGACCTGTTCGGAGCCCTAGAAAACGAAATAAAAAGACGGAACAAAACGACTGTAATCGGAGAGAAAAATACGAGTGTAATTAACACGTCTCTCGACAAACGTCAACCGATCGCTACTCTGCCAAGCCCCACAAACTTACAATTATGGTATAAAACCCAGTCGCCAAATTGTCATTTTTGTGGGCGCATAGGTACCTTAAAACATATCCTGAGTAGCTGTAAATCTGCACTAGCTGATGGGCGTTACAGATGGCGCCATGACAAAATTCAAAAGAGGTCGTGAAAATAGTTCAAAATTCTATCAAAGAGAATGTTTACAACCCAGACACAAGGCAGATAAAATTTGTTAAAGCGGGCGCGAAAATCCCACGAAATAGAAAGGTAAATCCAAACCTGCTATCTCCTGCAACAGACTGGGAACTAAGGGCCGATATAGGCTCAAGATTGAAATTCCCAGAGCAAATTGCCATCACAAAACTTCGCCCAGATATAGTTTTCTTCTCACATAATTTGAAGAAGATAGTCTTGTGGGAACTGACGGTCCCCTGGGAAGTAAACGCAGAAGAAACCCATGAAAGGAAGAAGTTAAAATACGACGAACTGCTGGAGAGTTGCAGGGTTAAATGCTGGAGGGCTAGCTGCACTCTTATAGAAGTGGGGACTAGAGGATTTGCAGCAATGTCCTTATGCAATGCCTTAACAGATATTGGGATAGTGGGAGTAAAACAAAAGAAAAGCACTCAAGTCTATAACCGAAGCAGCGGAAAGAACAGCTAATTGGTTATGGATCAAAAGAGCGAGTGCCTGTATTTCAAAACAAATTGTTAGCTAAAATTCCCCGAAATTCTGCATTTCTGATTTCTCTTCATTTTATTAGTACTCGTAAATAAGATAAAATGCATAAATATGTTTAAATTAATGTATCATGATTAATTCGTAGTCGAGTTTTTTTTTAATAATAGCCGTACAATAGGTAAATTGTTTCACATCTTCGGACGAGCTCATGCACGGTTCGCCTCTAAATGGAAAGTGGCTCTGACTGTCGCCAATCAGAAGCACTTGCAAGGTTTCGTACCGGGCCCAAACTTAATTTTCCCAGTGTCTGAAAGAGCTTATCGAGGGTTGACCAGAAACTGATCATCTCTGGTAGGGTCGGCGCGGTGAGTAGGGTATGATGTTGAAAGACCAGAACCCCCCTAGTGATCCTCACTGACGACTCCCTCTAGCGCCCCCACGACGGTGTGTATGTTTGAAATCTATCTTTCTCCCTCACCCCTTTATCTACACGGTTCAACCGTCTACCTTTTCTCATACTTGATAACCGGACTGAACCCTTTAAGACTGAGCGATTACTTCAAAGACAGTCCTACCCAATGATAATGCTCGTACATACATACACACACACGTACGTTCCTACCTATGCTCACATGAACTCATTCTTGCATAAATTCATTCTTGCAAGGACTACTACGAACAGTTTAACGACCTTGTATCAACCAAAAGGCATTACTTTTATTTCTAAAAACATTAATTGATTTATATGTAAATTTGTTGTTTCTATATACATTTAGATTTTCTTGTTTTGTACCCCTCTTATTGTGGGCTATTTAACTAACAAGGCCAATTCAAACTAATCTGTTTCAACATACATACTCTTCACTATAACTATAGGTTCTTGTGCACGATCATTGGTTATTATCAGAAACTTAAGCTTAATCTCTCTCACATTGGTAGACCATTCTTAGCCTAGTTTGGTCATTAAAAAGAACATCAGGTTTTATAGATCGCGAGGAACTATCAGACGATCGGTTTATGAGCAAGGTGTAAGAAAGTCGAGAAAAATTAAATTCTATACTGAAGAGACTTAATGATATCCGCCGTTATTCTCAGTTTTAATTAACAAACAATCGATTTGTTAGCTCGTCACTATTAACCATTCTTCGTGAGAAAGATATCAAATATTGTGTTTCTTGGACGTTCAGAAACACCGAGCCTCGTGTCCATCGTAGTTAGAGATTAACCACGATTCTTCTTCTTCTTCTTCTTCTGCTTCTTCTTCTTCTTCTTCTTCTTCTTCTATGTGCCCTGTTCTTTCAGGACGTAGGCGAACATGGTTTTCCATGTCTCTCTATAACTGGTGGCCCTTAGCACGCTTTCTCTTGTTACACCACACAACCCTCGTTCTGTCATCCACCTGATCAGACTCTTCAAATATGTTATCCGCTGCATTCCCCTGTCTCTTTTTCCCCTCTATGTGGCCTGTTAGTATCAGGTTCTCCAAGCCCTCCTTCCTCATTGCATGTCCCAGGAACTTTACCTGATTCTCAGTATTAATTTCCTTTTCATTTCCATCCTTTCCAAAACCTCATCATTGCTTACATGCTCAATCCATGATATCCGCAGCATCCTTCTATAGAACCACATTTCAATTGCTTCAAGTTTTTCCTTCGTCTTTGATGATATTGTCCAGCATTCACAGCCATATGGAAGAACCGACATCACATAGCAATCCAGTACTCTTTTCTTTGTTTCTAGAGAAATTTTCCTGTGTCTTAATACTCTACTCAACTTCTGGAACGTGTCCTTCGCCATGCCAATTCACCTTCAGATCTCTGTGTCGCACTTTCCATCTTCTGTTAGAACACATCCCAGGTATTTAAATTTTTGTACCTGCTTGATTCTAGTATCTCCGACCTGTATTTGGCATTTTGGGCTACTCTTTTTACTGATGACCATGCATTCGGTTTTCTTGCAGTTTATTTGTAGTCCTTTTTGCCACTCTCTTCAACTACCTTATGTAGGAGTCTTGTAGTTTCCTTTCCGTGTCTGCTATCAGCACTACATCATCTGCGTACCTTATATTGTTCAAATGGTGGCCTCCGATGATAAATGTTGGCATAACATATAGGGTCCTCAGAATAGTCTCGCTCTAAAAGTTGAATAGATCCGGTGAAAAGACACTTCCTTGTCTTAAGCCCCTTTCTATCTTTGTATATCTGCTGAATTCGTTTCCTGTCCGTATGCAGGCGGTTTGCTGCCAGTAGAAATTCTTGATTACTCTTATGTCTTTTCCAAATATGTCGAAGTTGCTGAGCATCCTTATCATCAAGATACCTTGTGATAGAAAATGAGGCGTTAAACCACAATGCTATCTATTGGAGAGGTTTTTATTACAAAAGCAATAATAGTCAATGTTTTATGAACGCACAGTTTGAATATAATACATTAGTTAATTTTACCCCTATTTATTGTGTATAATGCGACTTGAGTATATAATTTTTTTAAGCTAAAAACTGCGTACCTCCACTCATTTTCGATAACTAACTTTTAAATTGAATTTTTAAAAAATATAATATTTTTCTTGAAAGTTTTATTTTTAATTGCCGAAAAACTGAAAGATTAAAAAAAATTGAATTTTTTAAAATTCTAATGAATATAATTTCTGTTTAAAATACACCAGAGTACTTTGCTTACTGGAAATAGTAAATTTAGTCATTTAGCTTTCAATTAAAACTAAACTAAAATTTTCAAGAAAACATTTTTTATTTTAAAAAATTCAATTTAAAATTTAGATATTGCAAATGAGTGTAGGTACCTAATTTATAGTGTAAAATTTTAGAATAAAATTATTTCTTAAACACTGAGTTGAACATTTTTAAAACATTTTCACCGAAATTAAAATGTGTTGACAAATTGATAGATGAGATAAGATAAGTGTATTGCGATCACAAGTGACATGATTGTAAATTTTCCTGTAAGGGTAAAAAGCCCTGAAACACATGACCTTTTATTGTACTCATAGAAATTACCATACCAAAAAAAAAAAAATTCCAAATACACACAAAAAAATATTATTTTAAAAATACGGAGGCACGACGATTTGTATTAAATTTATAATTTTCGTTTAGTAAATGTAATCTTCACTTAATAAGTTCAAAAACTAACCCCAACAAATCTTTGAAGTATTTTAAAATTAGTTCTGAAACTTTATAAATTGTTGTAATAAAAAGAATGAAAACAAATCTTTTAAAAGTTCAATATTCATAAAAAAGATTCTTCAGACTGTAATGTCTTTAATTCATATTATTCATTAAAGTAATTAAAAGCTTATTATACTAAATGATGTGATTGTTATATCGCATCCTTTATTTTGCTTTTGGGAGCAGATTTTCGTAAATAAATGTAAAATGTTTTTAAAAAATAATAGATGATATGCATTCCCCAATGAGTTTAACGGATAAAACTAATTTTCGAAGTAAAATTTAATTTCTTAAAATTTCATGAATTTACCTGAAGTAATAGATGTAAAAAATATGTTTGATTTTTGCAAGAATTTCCAGATTAATATGTTTGTGATCAGAAAAAAACCGTGAACGTAATATTACGTTCTCCATTGTAAACTCTCGTAATGATTTGGTTACCCGCTAACTAAAATTAAAACAAGATTTTTACTAAAATTTCGAACATGTTAAAAGGGATTAAAGTTTTTTAAAAATAATTTTAATTATTTTGATCTTTCCTTTTAATAATAACACAAACATTTTGATGGAAAAAAATTGTTTTTATTAAGTTTGGGGTCTTTTTTATTCATACTTTGTTGTTTTTCCTCAATTTAGTGGAGTTGCCTACTAAAAACAGAGTATAAATTATATCTTAGATTACAATATGAACCGTAGTACAACTTGACTATGCAATTTATTTTTTAAAAGTTGTACTGTATTATTTACATTGTTCGGATTGTTGTCCTCATATTTATTGTCATATTCATGGCGTTTTGGCCTTTGTAAGCTCCGACTATTTTCAGGTGACTGGAATTTTGAACCAAGCTTTTGATTTTGATCACTGGAGTAAATTGTTCTCGTTCAATGAGTCATGTTCCTTCCGGATGTATTAGTTAATCTCTTAAAGAGTCGTGAGACACCCGACTGTTCTCGTTCTATTAGTCATACCACTTCCATATGTTTTAGTTATCTCTATTTAACTCAATTCTCTAAGTTTTTGTTCGCCACTACCGTCGCCAAGTATTGAACTCACAACTCTTTGGGTCAAGTCACTGGATCGAACCAGAGCTTTTATCCATTGGGCCATTTGTCCTTCAAAATAACTAAGAGAATAACTGACATGTCTGGAAGTGGCATAACTCATGGAATAAGAACAATCTACCCCAGTGATCGAAATAAACGGTTTGGTTCAAAATTCCAGTTACCTGAAGAAGGTCAAAGCGTACAACGGCCAAAACGCTGTGAATATAACAATAAAGATGAGGACAACAGACCGGACAATGTAAATATTGTAAATACCTCATCTCAGAAATATTGTATCATATAAATCGTCGAAATTTTTCTAAAATATTTACCGTATCAAGAACGGAATTTCTGTTGTTTTGCTTTTTCCTGAAATAAGTCTCTAAAATTTACTGTGTGTCACGGGGACCAAAGGTTAGGTTATTCGTAAACCTATTCTAACCTTGGAGAAAGGTTATCTATGCCAGACTTATTTCAGGGGAAAACTGCATCCTTGACGCCGGCAAACAAAGTCATTTTTCATTTTAAAGAATAGGCATGAAGCGGAAGTTTCGCAATTGGGTGTTTTCTATGGCGAAACCTATTTTCAGGGAATTTTGCTAACTAGACACACATTTTAACGTTTTAATGAATATATGATGCTTCACCGTTTTTTATGAGTTTAATATATTTGTATATATTAATAGACTATGAAAAATAGTAATTAACGTGTACCATTGGCAAACGTCAAGCAATCGTTATTATTATTACCTCTCTCTTTCTCTCTTACCTCTTTCCTCTTCATTTTTTACCCGTCTGTCTCTTTTTATACGTGATAACCGAAATGGAACCCTTTAAGACTGAGCGAATACTTCAAAGACATTCCTACCCAAAGACAACGCTCATATATACATTCACACAAGTTACTACTACGAACTATTGTTTCCCTTAACTTCTTACTACTGTTTCTTAATGAGCATTTAACTTCTACCAATTCATGTTATTCTTTTCTATAAATAAATTTGTATTTAAATATACAAAAGGCATACTTTTATTCTTCCACAAATCCACCATCTGATAATTCTGGATAAAACCTGTAAGTTGTAGGAAGTTTGGTTATGTTTGACACAAGGCCAATTAAAAAAACATTCAACCATCTCCCTACTTCTACAAGGTTCATACATCTTTAGAAGCACCATGTAATTTTTAAAAACTAACAGTTTACTTTAATTTTTTTCAATTTCAGTACCACAACGCGTGTATCACGTATGGCACTTAACTGACTGACAGACTGACTGACCCCAAAACATTTCTCAAAATGATCAACAGGTTTGTGTAACAGGTTGTTGTGGTAATTATGATTAACAAAATAAGGTTCGTGCATTTTGTCTTCCAAGAACAGAATGAACGAGAACGATGGTTAAAGGCTATACTTCAAAGCAGCACCCTTTGCTTCTGAAAACCATTTTATACCTGATTATGAAACAGGAGTAATGAGAGGAAAAGTACGACCCAAAAAACCACCATCACTATTTGATCATTTGCAAAGTGCGTTAAGTAGACTTAAACCAAAACCAAGAACAACAAACAAAACTTCTACTTCTGACCAATTCTTCACATTTTAAAATTTGTAGCAGAATATTGATTAACAGGATTTTGTGTCGGCAGTTGCATAGCTATAAATCAAACACTCACTTGTTCATTTAATCTACTAAATTTTTTCACTGGAGGTATTCCAAAGTTTTAATTAAAATTTTAAAAAAATTGAGACTCAAATGTCACCATGCTAACATATATACAACAATTTTCTTTTATGTTTCGAAAAGAGTTGAATATCAATGTTTTAGCCTTGATCATAAATCAATGAAAAAATTCTTTATCTTAGTAACTTGAAAATTGATAATAAATTTCTTTTTAAAAGAACACTAATATTGTATCACCACAAAGGATTGGGACAAAACACGATTCTGATATTCTTATCAGGGCATTTGAATATTTCACTACATTTCAGTTATTTATAACAGACTTCAGGATGTTTTTTAAGTTAACCAGTGTAAGAACATTATCAGTTTTAAGATAAAAAATCTCAAAATTAGATGTACTTGAATTTTCTTGGTGATTTCTGAAAATCAGAAAATGATAAAAAAAAGTGTTGCATAACAGGTTACATGGTAACTATAATGACCAAAATAAGGTCCATACATTTTGTCTTCCAAGATCAGAAAGAAAGAGGAGGATTGTTAAAAGGTTACACTTCAAGGCAACCCCCCATTGACAAACCAAACACTTTTTTGTGAAAGGCATTTTCTATCTGATTATGAAACAGTGGTTATTACAGAAGAAGCACAACCTAAAACTCAACTATCAGTATTTGATCATTTGCCATCAAGTATATTACTTAGTCCTTAACCAAAACCAAGAACAACAAATAAAACTTCTGCTTATGTGCAAAATGATGAGTTTGCACAGTTTCTAGAAAAAAACAAAACAAAAAAAACTCACTTTTGAAAATTTGTATCAGAATATTGATTAACAGGATTTTGTGTCGGCAGTTGGATAGCTATAAATCAAACAATCATTTGTTCATTTAATCTACTAATTTTTTTCACTCGAGGTATTCCAAGTTTTTTTTTTAATTATTTTTTATTTTTGAAAACGATATTTGAATGTTACCACGTTGGAACATATTTAGTAATTTTTTCACTTTCAAAAAGAATCAAATATCAATGTTTCAGCACTGGTCACAAATGAATAAAGCAATCCGTTCTCTTAAAATGTTATTTATGTGATAGAAATGGTTATACAATTCTCTTTAAAATTCTTCTTCTCTTCTTCTTGTATATGCCTTGTCCTTTCAAGACGTAGGCGATCATGGCTTTCTACGTCTCCCCTATCCCTGATGGCTCTTAGCACGCTTTCTTCTGTAACACCACGCAACCCCCGTCCTGACATCCACCTGCTCAGGCCCTTCAAATATGTTATCCCCTGCTTTCCCCTGTCTTTTTTTCCTTCTATGCGGTCTGTTACTATCAGGTTCTCCAAGCCTTCCTTCCTCATTGCATGTCCCAGGAGCTGAGCTGCCTTTACCTGATGCTCAGTATTAATTTCTTTTTCGTTTCCATCCTTTCTAAAACCTCATCATTGCTCACATGCTCGATCCATGATATCCGCAGTATCTTTACCCAATCAATAGTTAAAAATTCACATTTTGTGAAATAGTAAAATTATGTACATATTTATTCCTTCAGACTATATAGATATTTTTTTTTTATTTTCAATTTCAAACTTTTTACATATATCTAATTAGTTTCACTCCCTAAATTACCCTGTAAATTAATTTTGTGTCCTTGTTAATGTAAATAGATTTTAATTATTAAAATTATGTATACTGGTAATATCTATCATTGTATCACAGCGAAATAAATATTTTCTTCATCTTCATTGTATATATAGCATAAATCACAATAAATTTTGTAAATACTATCAAAACTTTTTTTTTTCTGTAAATTCACATTTTTTTTCTAAAGTAGAATTTGCATTTTGTTGATAGACAATTTTGTAAAGTGTTGAAATTGCTTTCTGATTGTATCATACAATTTTATATTTTCGGTAATTATTTGGTATAAAATTAATTGACTCATTAATTTTGCAATGTCATCTAGAAATGTTTAATTTATGGCAAATAAGGTGATTTATATGCATTTGGTTATTTTACAGAAGAGGAAGTTATTTTTTCTTTTTTGGTACGTTTGCATTTTAATATTAATATTCTTATATTATACATAATTGCTAATTAACCAATTACTGGACATTACTAACAAGTTGCTTGCTAAAAATATTGCCTGAAATTGTTATTTAGTAGTAATTTAGATTTTCACATGTCCGCCCCCAATCATGGACATGTTATTAAAATCAATTTTGATATTTCCAATAACGTACTCAAATGCCCGTAATCAGATCAGGGACCACAACGCCACTATTTTGTCACTGTCTTCGGCCATCCGCCACGGTAGGGATGGACTTAAATTTTCAATTTAATTCTCTTTATTGTTAATAACTTAAATGTTCTATGTTTACTGTGTGTTAATATTTATTCTTTGATAATGGCTTATGTGAGCCGAAAACTTAGACCCGATAAAAAAATCAACAATTACTGTGATTTTTTGTTGTCTTTCAACGATATCACCATCAAGTATATCAGACGGTATCAACGGATCCTACACAAAATTAATAGACAAAACTTGTCTATATTATTCAATGAAACCTGCATTAATATATATATATTAGCTAGGAATAAGCGTAAATTACATGACATTCTTACTAAAAACTAAAAAAAAAAAAAACGGGTTCGTCCCAGAGCTTATATAGTTTTATTCTAGGAATGGTAAGCATGTATATTAAAAGATCATAATGGGTGCGAAAGAAAAACATACAAGGAGAACTATAGTCCAATGACATTCAAACCCAGCAGGCAATCTCTCTGTTTGCAGAGAGAAGTCTTGCGGGATTTATGTACAGTGAGTCTACCAACTTTATATAATATAAAATACGGGGTTGTGATAGAACAGTGAAACGGTCCACACTTAATCCACGTACACAATTCCTGCTATTTATCACATGAGGTGTAATGAACAACCCGGATGTATTAACAAGTTGGCTACTACTAGCAGCAGGATTAAAAATTGTTGTTTAATTCTAAAATCCAACCGTTGAGACATCCTCCCTATGTAGTCGTGTCCACAACTAGATTCAAATTTGTAAATTACAAAATTAATATGATGAGGGGGAAGGACATCTTTACGGATGAATGAAAGAATTGGCCGAGTACTAAATATTACTTGAACATTAGCAGACAAATAACATTTGCTAATAGACAGCGAAATCCGCCTAGCTAACGTTTAATACTCTAAGAACTTGTTCACACACACACACACACACACACACACACACACACACACACACGTACATATATATATATATATATATATATATATATATATATATATATAATTGAATTTGATTTTTATATAATATTAATTTAGTTTACATTGTGACACGGAAATAAACAATGTTGACTTACTGCTGTGAAAATAATTTACATTTGAATGCACAAAACAATACGATTGTTATTTAAAGACTTCATATAGATGGGAGAAGACAAAAAATTCATGTTCGTGTTTGATTTAACTAATCAGAATTAAGTTTAACTTCTAAAATTTGAAAATATAAGTTATATTTTTGGGGAATACAGATTTTCCTCTTTCAATCTTAGCGGCGAACTGTCAGTCAATTTGGGCCACCGTCTAGACAGCTCTCTTCCGGTGCGATGTATTCATTTTGCTACAAGATTATTGTCTACTTTCTCTGTATCTAGCATTTTTTAAAAGCGAAAAAGAAAGAAAACTTTTTATATTTTTTATCTAACTTAAAGGGACTATTGAGTATAATTATACGATTTTTATTTCTATTTAGAGTGCATTTTCCTAATTACTTCACAAACTTTTAATTTGCAAAAACTTTAATATCTATATATATCTATTTAATTAATATTATATTATAATACAAAAATTATAAGATATATGTAAGGTAATCGTTAATTTTTTATGAAGAATTTTTAACTATATTCTAAGGTGAATATTTTATAATGTTTAAAGATATTTATTTAATTACGTTTATTTAATAGAATTTTATTCTTAACAAATTTAATAATATATTATTTTTCATCTAGACACAAGGGGCATGGGTTGTTTAAGGACTTACATATTCTAGCTTTTATTTTTTGAAATTTTCCACTTTATTGCAGGAGTTTTATTTGTTTCTTTTAGATACCAAAATATTTCGATAGGGATGTTCTATTTCTGTACTTATTATTAAATGAAAAAAAATCTTTTTTCAGCAAATTCTTAGTGCTACCAACATAAATCTTTATATTACTAGGATTTTCTGTAGAAGCGATAGTACAATAATAGACTACTGATTCTATAAGGCACTTGTTTTTAATGACACTCTATAGGGCTTCTACATTAGATTTATTACTGTTTAAATTATTGGTTTCAGTTTTTGGATGAGTCTTTTTTTCAATTAGGTTTAAATTTTAATTTAAAATATTATTATTATTATTTTTATATAAAGCGATAAAATTTTGCTTAATTTACTGCTAACCATTTGGTTGAAAGGGAGTGTATACCAATTGTTTAGCAGTAAATTAGGCAAAAAAAAATTGGTGTGGTGCAGCGGATGTCGGCTCGGAACGAGAAATTGGAGAGCTGAGTTCAAATTCCAGTTGAATTCGTTGCATTCACGCACGCACAAATAGCATTGGGAAAAGCATAAATCCGTCATTCTCGCTCTAGCCATGGGATAAATAGAAGGACAAATTGGGTTCTATAGCCTTGGTTGGCAATTAGTCTACCGCGGAAAGTAAAGGCAACTTACTGTGGGGGAAATATTTTGCCGACTCACTCTTTCGAGACATGATCACCCAAGCGTGTATTACGTATGGTACTTAACTGACCTATGTCATGACGTATCAAGACATCTTTCATGTCAAATTTTTTATGAGGCACTCAGTGTGGATCGAATGAATCGAACTTAAAAATGAATAGTCCTGATAAATGAGCTAACCTCGATAACCATTACCCCATGCTGAGATGCCTAACACTTAATCCTTAATACTGTTTAATAAATAAATGAAACGTTTACTCTAATATGAGTATCTACTACAAACGTTCAAAACGATTTAAAAAAAAAATTAACAGATTGATATAGAAAAAAATCCATTACTTTAGAAAATCAACTATTTAGTTGATTTTCTAAAGTAATGGATTTTTTTCTATATCAATCTGTTAATTTTTTTTTTAAATCGTTTTGAACGTTTGTAGTAGATACTCATATTAGAGTAAACGTTTCATTTATTTATTAAACAGTATTTTTTTCGTCTACTGGAGTAAATATTCGAATGCATTTCAGTGGCTAAGTAGAGTATTGACAGGAAAATTTTACTAGAAACGAGAAAGAGTACTGGATTGCTATGAGCTATCTGTTTTTCATTATAGCAGTCAATGCTGAACAATCTCCTCAAAGATGAAGGAGAAACTTGAAGCAACCAAAATGGGATTCTACAGAAGGATGCTGAGAATACCATCTCCTTGTGGAGAGTATGAAAACGACAAGGAAGCTAATACTTAACATCAGGTAAAATATAATGAACAAGGAGGAAGTTGGAGAATTTGATACCCACAGGTCAGATAGTGGGGAAGAGAAACAGGAGAAAGCAACGCATAACCTACTTGATGGGATTGAGTAAGAGGATGGCAGAGCGGGATTTTGGTGGGGTAACAGGAGAAAGTGTGGTAAGAGCCACTAGGGACAAGGAAATATGGAAGGCCATGTTCGCTTACGTCCTGAAAGGACAAAGCACATAAAAAAATAATTAAAGAAAAATATGCGTTCTGCAGCAGGATTCGAAACTGGATTCCTCTGAGCAGAAGGAGACAGTCGTTAGATCTGACGTGAGTCAGCCTACTTGGTTACAGAACAGTCTTGGCGATCAAAGTTTGAACACTGCCTTTAAGAGAAGCTTTTCTCGTCATAAATTCCTTGAAATTTTCAGATCTGTTCATTTTCATATCCAAACGACAGATTTTTATCACTTTTAACGTTAGTTTTAGTGGATCCCCATATTTGAGCAGACGCTCCATTTATTTATCAAACAGTATATATATTTATTTTCGTTTACCGGCCTAAATATTAGAGACATCTTGTTAGAGAAAAATATGCACTCTCCGGCAGGATTCGAAACTGCGTTTATTTATTATTGTCCTCCTCCTCTCTCTCTCTCTCTCTCTCTCTCTCTCTCTCTCTATATATATATATATATATATATATATATATATATATATATATATGAAATTATTTGTTTGAACATTATTTTTAATCAATACTCGTATTTGAGTAGGTATTCTGTTTTTAATCAAACAGTATGTTTATATATTTCTACTGGCCTGATTATTTACGATAAATTTGTTACGAAAATGTGTATCATTTGGCAGGATTCGAACCTGCGACCCCTATCAACACAGGGAGAGTCACCAATTGATCTGCCGCGTCTTAGACTACTCGACCACAGTCTAAACGAAGTCGAATCAAGCCGATATAACACAATTTTGGATACTTCACAAATAACCATCTCTGCTCTGAAATGTATTGCAATGTCAACAAATGTAAATATACAATCTTACGGAAAATCCCGAAGTTTAACGAAATGGTTTAACAACCGTCCTATTGAAATTATTTGTGGCATGTAGGTAAAATCCCAATGAAGAAGCTATTAATATTAATCTTATTACTATTAAAACTGATTCAGCCAGAGGGCTCGATGTAAATAGAATTATCTATTTACAGAGCCAAATATGTATATTTTTCAAAATAAAACTTCGAAAATCACATGTGTAGTATGATCCTTTCTGTGAAGTAAAATCTAGTTTACTTCGCAAAGATGATCGTACGGCAGATGTGATGTTCGAAGTTTTATTTGAAATATATATATATATATATATATATATATATATATATATATATATACACCACTGGGCATAATTATTAGGTCACCTCAGTGTTTTTAAAAAAATTGTGTATTACATACTATTTTTTATTTTTTTATTGCCAAGTGAATAATTGTAAATGAAAATAGAATGGTTCTTTTGTTAATATTGCACAATAACATGTGCATCAAATGAATTTATAAATATTTAATAATTACCTATATTGCAGTTTTATTAATGAAAGAATGAAGAAAATTTAGGGTGGTTCGGATGAGTTCATCTTTGCTTCCTTGCCTTATAAAATTTTGCAAAGTAATAATAACAAAAGAACCATTCTATTTTCATTTGACAATAAATACTAAAAATAGTATGAAATACATAATTTCTTTTCAAAAAACTGGGGTAGCCTAATAATTATGGCCAGTAGTGTATATACCATGATTTTTCCCATGTAAAAGGCCCAAGAGCTACTTGAAGTACAAGGTTACAATGTAAGAGGTACCAAGCAAGTTGATAATGCCACCAAGTATCAAGTTGCCAACGAAAGTGAAAGAAAAGGAAAAACTTTAGAAGGAACCGGAAACCCAATTTTAAACAGCGAACAAGGGATAAACTTCTACTTCTTTTCACAAGAGTAGGGAGGAGTGTGAACTGGACAATAGGCTAACCTATCTACTCCTATTGAAAAAAAAATGTAAATAAATAGTAAATAACATCTTGGCTGGCCGCCTGCAGTCACTCTCTCACAGGTGTGACGTGGCTTCCCTGTGCCTCTTCTATAAATACTTTCACGGCTTCTGCTCTGATGAACTTAGATCACTGGTGCCCCCTACGTATGAATTTGCACGAGATACTAGATTAGCAACTAGGTCCCACCCTTTTACAGTGAAACCGATGAAATGTAACCGCAATTTCTACTCCAACAGCTTCTTTCCTCGCACTTCCCGCCTGTGGAATTCCCGTCCGCATGCTTGCTTCCCCGACGGCTATAACCTCTAGGAGTTTAAATGTAAGGTCAATAGACACCTCCTAACACACTAACTCGCACCCATTCTCTCAAGCACTCTTCCTATGTACCTCCTTACTCGTCTATCATCCTCCTTCTGACATTTCCTATATCCAATCGCTCTATGTAACCCCCTGCGCTCTAGTGGCAGTGGAATGCCTTGCTTGGAGTGATATGATTAAAAAAAAAGATATATAGACGAATACCTTAGAAGTACAGAGTTAAGGTAGACTTTAAAAGAAACTGGAAACCGTATATATTAGTTTATCCTTTATCCGCCCGAGCATTGAATACTGCTGCCATATCTGGTCGGGTGCTCCTGCTATCCACCTAGGGGTCTTTGACAAAATCCAACGGAGAACCCGTAATGTGATCGATTCCGACTTGGCAGCTCAGGTACAGTCACTTTCTCAACGAAAGCAATGTGTCTTTTTTGTGTCTCTTCTATAAATACTTCCACGGCTTCTGCTCCGATGAACTTAGCTCTCTGGTGCCCCCTATGTATGAGTTTACTTGAACCACAAGATTAGCAGCTAGGTCGCACCCTTTTACTGCGAAACCAATAAAATGTAAATGCAAATTCTACTCCATCAGCTTCTTTTCTCGCACTTCCCGCCCATGAAATTCCCTTCCGTTTACTTGCTTCCCTGACAGCTACAATCTCCAAGAATTTAAATGTAAAGTCAATAGTCATCTCCTATCTCACTGACTTGCATCCTCTCTCTCATGCACATTTCTCCGTCTACTCCACTCTCATCCGTATTCTAATCCCTCTCTTACTCACTTTCTGACACCCCTATAACCTGTCACTCTTTCTCATTACTTTCCTTCTATGTAACCTCCCTGCGCACCAGTGGCAGTAACATATAATTATTTATATAATCATATCGCCCCAAGCAAGGGTCGATATGATTATAAAAAAAAACTCTTTTCAGACCTCCCCACCCTAAAAAAAAGTTTTTTTTTTACACACAATTTTGTCTCTGGACCAATTCTAAATGTAAAAAATTCAGATCTTTTGATTCTGACAAAATGTCGCCAACTAAGGAAAGTCTAAAATAAGCTAACGTACAAAAAATTCCTTTTTTTCTCTTTATATTTTTTATTAGTGGCCATGTTTATTCAAGTAGTGCCTGAATAACTTCATTTTAAAAGCATGAAACTAACAATCCCCAGAAATCTCACTTTATATACGTTTACAAAGTTTAAGTTTACAGGTTCAAGGGACGGGTTTTACCTCGTGTTGTAAAAAGATGCCGAGCAGTATCACGTTTCTTTGGTTGACTATTTCGAAAAGATGCTCACTTCTTTATAGACAATCCCTATGAATACATTTCTTCTTTATGTACGGTGTCCTATCAGAACGTAGGCATTCATGGCTCTCCACAACTTCCTGTCCCTTGTAGCTTTTAATGAATTTTGTCTTCCGTTTTATTTCTCATTAACCCTATTTCGCCATTCATTTACTGAAGCTCACTAAGTTATGCATTTTTTTCTTGTCTCCCCTTCCTTTCAATGTTGGAGAATTTTTTACTTTATTTTCACCTGAAATTAAAGCAAACATACGATGTTTAGAACGGCTCATGATTAAACATAATAAATATTCCTAGTCTCTTCTATTTAACAGTATATGTTTAGAAAATTATCTGCTGCGTCGATACACTATATATATATATATATATATATATATAGAGAAAGAGAGAGAGAGAGAGAGGTATAGTTGTCAGTCCGTAAACGGTGAGTATAATCCAACAAGATTTCCTTAATATAAATTATTAATAGGTAAATTCACACAGAGAGCTCGATGGGTGTTAACCAGAGCGATATGAAGTTTATAAAGGAAAACTCAACACGTCATATTAGTTATAAACGATAGTTCATTTCAATGAGCTTAATTAGCTCATATCATCAGACTCTTTTACAATATTTCCTCCATCTGGCATAAAATTTTTGCCGGAATGAACGTTTTCTTAAAACAAAGAGCGAACATAATAGAAATAATAATAATAACATAAGATTACAAACAAATAAATAAATGTAAGGGGAAGGAGGTAGGAAAGAAGATAGATAGAGTTCCGTTAGAAATATGGTTAGTATCCTTTGAACTGGACTCTATCTCTCTTCTTTCCTACCTCCTTTCCCTCACATTTATTGTCATTTATTTATTTGTTTGTAATCTTATGTTTATTATTATTATTTCTATTATGTTCCCGCCTCATTTTAAGAAAACGTTCATTCCAGCAAAAACTTTTATGCCAGATGGAGGAAATATTGTAAAAGAGTCTGATGATATAAGCTAATTAAGCTCATTGAAATGAGCTATAGTTTATAACTAATATGACGTGTTGAGTTTTTCTTTATATATATATACATATATATATATATATATATATATATATATATATATATCTGTAATGGAATAAGTGACTCAGATTATGACGTTCAGATGTTGTGCAGCATTCAAAACTTTCCTTTTCCCTTCTAAATTTAGCTATCCACATTTACACTGTTGATAAAGCTGGAGCGTCATACCTTAACGTAGCCGTTTGTCAGCATTAATGTCTTTGGGGATTAAATCTTTTTATTGCCGTTACTCGTTACTTTCGAAATGTTTTTTGAACAGATATCAGTTTAACTGGAAAAAACAAATGCAGTTATTAATAAGAAGAGTTTAAATTAGTACATGCAAAAGTTCAGAGCTTTCGTATCTCTCCTTCATAGTCAGTCTATGAATATTTCAGCCCACCGTTGTATTTGCGGATAGACCCAAGCGTAGGTAACTCAACTCATTTTCGATACTTAAATTTAAATTGAATTTTTAATAATAAAAAAAAATTCTTGATACTTTAATTTTTAACTTTAATTGAAAGCCAAGCGATTAAATTTACTCATTCCAATAAGCACAATACTCTGGTGTATTTCAAACAGAAATTATATTAATTATAATCTAAAGATTTTTTTATTTAAAAATTTCAATTTTTCGGCCATTTTTCATCGATTGACACATTTTGTAAACAGAAGCCAATTATCGGTTTTAAAAATTTAGCAAAAATAAAATATACCTGGATGAAACATTATTTTATTCAAATTAACAAATTTCAACTTATCTTATTTTGATTTAAACCAAGTACTTTTGCTAACTGCCTGAAATGTACTATAAAAGTGTTTCTTAATTACGGTATCCTTGTTATCAGGGGTCTATCATCGTGTTATCAAAGGCAATAATTGACATAACAGACAGAAGCCGTCAAAAATGCTAAATATGGAAGACGAATTTGACATAAATTTATGTTAGCTTAATCACACGCATAGTTGTTTGGTTTTTAACCACTTAGTAAAATTAAAAATTTAACACAATATTTGTAGCAATTATCCAATATTTTATAGAATTTTAGTTAGTTTAGCTTTATGGCCTTACGTTTGAAGATGTCTTATGAAAAATAAAAATTAAAATAATATAAAACTTTCTTTTAAAATAATTTTACAATTTAATACAGAATGAAATTATATAACGACAGAGGTAACTCAATAATTTATGAAATGCTATGGCATATATTAATTTTTATTTTTAATATCTATTCTTCATATTCATTTTAGGTACGTCCACAAATTGCGAATTTCACAATTCCTTGTTTTTAAACAAAATTAGAAAACTAGGAATTCATATATAAAATTGCATTAAATTTTGAAGGGATGATTTTCAAAGACCCTTGAATGTAGAAACGTAGGGAATAGGAAAAAGAGAATTGAACTCTGACGAAAATTTTTATATAGTTTTTTTTTTCTTCAAGGAGTTCACCCTTTGAAACACGTGACCTTTTAATGATATATATCACGTATGGCCACCCATAAAAAGAAAATATGTGTCATCATAAGTACACGTTTAAAAGGTTTTAATTATTTTAAAATTCGAATGGCTCGATTATTTGTATTAAGCTTTTCAATTTTCAATTAATAAATATACTCTTCATGCATTAACTGAATGAAAGAGAAAATTTTAAAAGATTTTTGAAACTTTATAAATTATTATAATAAAAATGAAAAAATCCTTGTAAAAATTCATTATTCATTGAATTTTTATTTTATTTTCAGACTTAATATATATTGTTTATAAAACCAATTAAAAGTTCATCTAAATAAAAAATTAACATAATTTTATTGCATTTTTTGTTTTCACAATTCGGAGCAGATTTTCTGAAAAACGGCTAATTAAAAAAAAAAGAATTACAGTTGCTTAGCATTCTCCAATGACTCCGGAATTAAATTAGTATTAAGTACATGGAGGAATTCTCGAGAATTTCTAGAAATATCAAGGAATTAATTAGTGGGGGGATAACATATGTAAAAAAAAAAACAAATATTTTTACCAAGGTATTTTAAAAATAATTATTCAGAAATGACTTCAGTCATTTCTGAATACGTCCTGAAATTTTCATCAAAATCCGATCGTTATTTGATTTTTGCATAATTTGTGTTTTTCATCGGCAAAAAAGTGACTTGCGTTATATTACGTTTGCCGTAATAAACCCTTGTAAAAATTGCGTCACTCACGGACGAAAGAAAAACAAGATTTTACACCAAAATTTTGAACGTGTTAAAAAGAATTAAAAAAGTTTCAAATATAATTAAAATCACTTTGATCTATCCTCTTAATAAAAACAGGAACATTTTACCGATAAAACTTTGTTTTTTATTTAGTTTCGGGCCTTTTCCGTTCATACTATGCTGTTTTTTCAGCGAATTCTTGGAGGTATTTACCCAAGCGTAAATTCAACCAATGTTTACATATCGATCCAAGCATAATCGCGACTAGTGTTTGCATAGAGAAAACTAAGGGGTAAATGTTTCAACTGTCTTGCTATTCAGACATAGGCGTGATAGCGTAAAGGAGAATGTGTTCTTCCCTTTCCCATGGCCGTTATTGTGAAATGAACGAAAACCGTGCCCACCAAAGGGAAAATTATATATTATTTACTAGCAGTATAGCCCGGCGTTGCTCGGGTGTATGAAAGCTTTAAAACTAATCCATGGTCCTGGAGCTCAGACTCTTTGGACGTTGGCACGAAAGACTAAAAATACAATACTAAAAATTGTTTCCAGTTAAAGCGAAACCGTAGACTGAAAGAAAAATGAATGGATGTAAGTCAAATTTTGATTTCCTGGTATCGATATCAAATTTTCTGCACTATTGTAAGAACTGCAGCCTTGAAATTTCTGAATATCATTTCTTATGTCTTTGTCTATGAGTGTATCGAATTTGATTAAAATCGGACCACTCCTTCTATATCTCGATTTTTTCGATTATCGATTTTCGATATTTATCGGGGGTACCTCGACACAAATCTTAGCTAAGAACATTCGCAGACGCTTCTAGTACAACTGTGTAAATTTTCAAGAAAATCGGTTCAGACGTTCCAGAGTCTATAGGTAACGGATACACACACACACACACACACACACACAGACAAAGTTCTATTTATAAATAAGTTTAGATTAGAGAGACAGATAAATATTTTGGTGCAAAGCGATAACTCTAGGCTCCTGATAGGGCTCGAATGCACAGTTCAGTAGTTACGGACAATCAGTTTAATACGATGTTCATTACCTCAACAGAAGCTCCATTCAAATACTAATCTTAGTTTTTTTATTGCAAAATTGACAATTATGACACACTTGGTGAGGACTGAACTCATAAGTTCGTTGGTATAAACAGCCAGACTAGCAGACTTACCATTAACCAACGACGTGTTGTCTAAATTGGCTGGACAGTTAATTTCAATCGGTTAATCTCAAGGCTTATTCTTTTTCTTGTGTGGCATTGGCTGCTTATTAGAGGACGTGTTTCTGCCTACAAATACGCGGATTATTCATTTCAAAAGACTCCTTTCTCTATCGTCTCTCGGTGAGCTTTGTAAATTAAAATCTCGCTCTTTGTATTGTACGTGATGTTACGTGGATAATCTCCTTTGATGTTGTTCATACCCGGGCGGCGTATTTTCGGGATTTGGTCACTTTGTACACACACACACACACACACACACACACACACATATATATATATATATATATATATATATATATATATATATATGAGAGACTGGAGAGATTGTTTTAACGTGACAACTAGTTACCTTGATCCAAAGAGAATTCTTTTCTTCCTTGGCTTTCTGCCAGACTATGGTAAACTTCATAAACACTATTTCATCAGAAGCTGTAAGATATGCCAAAGCTTTTGTTAATACATTCTTAATGTCGGTGATCTTAAGCTTAAGAAATTGTCACGTATTGTTTTAAATACAGAAACAAAGGGACAAAAACAGTGAAGTATTAATACTGTCATATAATTTTTCTTTCTAGATGTGAAAAAAAAATAAAGCATTGACAATTGTCCACATTTTTTTCTGTTACTATTGTTTCTCATAAACCCAAGAGACACCCACAATAGGGAGTACTAAATAAGCTTGTTGTAGGAGAGTATAAAGAGGGGATAAATTTTTGAAGATATATAGTTTAGATAACGGTTGGCATTAGACATGACGAGGTTAGGATTGTATCATTCAAGGAAGCACTCTTTCGGGAGTATATTCAGTAATACAACGATTCTGGGAGAGAAACTGCTTGAATAGAACTTTCTCCTTACTAATGAAATATGAAGGGGATAAGCATGAGTCGACTCTAAGTACGTCGCTTCGCGGGTCATACTTGTATAGTTTTTGACTGGTGGAGCTATGGTATGTAGTTCGCTCGAATATCTTCTTTATTAATAATTAGATGTTCGGTCCTAACTTCAACCGTGTGTCTTTTTTTTTTGTTTTCATTCTTTAGTGTCTGCTATCGTCTATTCGATAAACTGTACTATCCAGACACCTTGACACAGAGGTTAAAAATAACGCCCTTATAAACCAAAGCTGAATGATTACATTATCGAAAAAGAATGAAGAAAACGTCTTTTTCCATAAGAATAATTCCGTATAATTAAATAACTTTTGTAAACGCATTATTCAAGGTTTTGATCATCTTACTGTATATCAAAATTTTTTATTTCTTTTCAGCCATGCTCATTTTTGTTTTTCTGTCGCTTATTTCAGAAGCAATATTTTTCTAAGGTAGGCTGCAACACAAGTTGTTTTTTTAATGTGGGGTGCCTATACGCGTATATATGGACCAAGACGAAATTGGTCTAGTTCCCGTGATCACTGTCACATTGGCGCTGATGTTACGTCGACCACTGCAAACAAGAAAATGCTGTTGCAAAGTTGGAGTTTCTGGGACAGGGTGTCTTCTCCCATTTTAAATGAGGAGAGAAGAGATACTATGCCAAAAGTCAAAAATGTAATTATCTGACCTCCTCAGTAAGCCAGGATGTGACACAAGGTTACCATACGCATGAATATAGGTCAAGCACAAAAATGACACAGTGCCCATTGACGCTGACCTCAACTCTCTTAGTGTAACAGGAAAGGCGTTGCCGCAGTGTTGGAATCCCCGGGACCAGATGCCGTCTCCTATTTTAAATACCGGGAGATATTACGCTTTCATATCGAGCAAAAAGCTGATAAATCTACTTCAGAAACGGGAATAGAATAGGTTGTTAGTAGATTCGTTTTCTATGGCTTATCAACTCATTACAGGTTATTAAATGCCAGAAAATATTTTTAGATCGTAACCATTTTTGCTGGGAGAGGTGGGGGGGAATAATAATGATTTAGTGATAGAAGTCTTACTATTTAACATATAAATAGAGAAGAAAATATAGTTTCATACCACCTTCAAGATATTTGAGCGTAAAGGCATACAACGAACCCAATTGGAATTGAAACTATGCTCTTCGATTCTTCTTCATCTTCTATGTACCGTGTCCCTTCAGGACATGGGAGTTCATAGCCTTCCACGTGTCCCTATCCCTGATGGCTCTTAGCACGCTTTCTCCTGTGATCCCACCAAAACCCCGTTCTGTCATCCACTTTCTCAGGCCCTTAAATATGTTATCCGCTGCTTTCCTCTGTCTCTATTTCCCTCTATCTGACCTGTGAATATCAGATTCTCCAAGCCATCCTTCCTCACCACGTCCCAGGAACTTTAGCTGTCTCTTTCTGATGTTCAGTATTAATTTTCTTTTCATTTCTATCAATTCCACAACCTCATCATTGCTCACATGCTCGATCCATGATATACTTCTGTAGAACCACATTTCAGTTGCTTCAAGTTTTTTCTTCATCTTTGATGATATTGTCCAGCATTCGCTGCCATACTGAAGAAAAGACATCACATAACAATCCAGTAGTCTCTTTGTTTCTAGCGAAATTTTCTTTTTTCCTTTTTCCCTGTTTCAATTTTTCTTTTTTATTTCGCGTCTGGATAATCGAGGTCCGGAAAATTGAGAAAGTACACTAATAGAGCAGATATATTGTCCTTGTAATAAAATGTCAGCTTAAAATAATGGGCATCTGAATCTGTAGGATTACTCTACTCGCCTTCTGGAATGCGTTCTTCATCATGCCAATTCGTCTTCGGATCTCATTGTCGCACTTTCCGTCTTCGGTTAGAACACTTCCCAGGTACTTAAATTACTGTACCTGCTTGATTTAAATATCTCCAACCTGTAAGAATCCCAATACATAATCCATTACAACACCCTTCCATCCAAGATTAAAGCACCTAGTATTTTTTTTTAATCATTTCACCCCGAGCAAGGCGGAAACGCCACTGATGTGCAGGGGGCTACATAAATGTAAAAAGATTAATTAGAAAAGAGTGAGGAGTACAAACTAGTTAGAAAGGAACAATAGAAAGCTGAGAAAGCAGGTGCGATGACAGATACATAGGTGGAGAGAAAGGGAAGGTTATACAGGGGTTGGGAGAGAGCTAGAGTCCAGTGGTTAGTAGATGAGTATTGACTTTGCATTTAAATTTCTGGAGGTTGTAGCCATCAGGAAAGCAAGAATACGGGAGCGAGTTAAATCACCTATTCAGGTACTGGTCAGGTTCGACGTTGCCCTGCTCCTGTGATTGTTTCAATGTGATGAGGCTGTAATTCATATTGCTCACACATCCAAGCTTACACCACCTAGCATTCCCAAATGGTCACCCATTTAGGTACTAATCAGATTCACCGTTGCTTTGCTTGGATGATGGTACGGAAACTGGTGTTTTAACCTGATGTGCCCATAAGTCATACAAACGACACATCTAAGCTAACAGCGCTGGGTATTCCGAAGTAGTCACCTATCTTGGTGCTGACAAGGCACGACGTTGCTTAATTTCGGCCATCTTACGGGAACCGTTGTTTCAATATGATATGGCCGTAAACCCCGGGATTAGAAGACATATGGGTAATTAATTTGAAAGCGCAGTCAACTTAAACATTTGTCAAATGTAACCGTTGCTTCGATATTTGATATTGCTAATTGGTGCTGTTGAATCTCAACATCGAGTCTAGTTTTCTAAATCCTGATAACGCTTATTTGATAGCAAATATTACAACTGGTTTAGTTCGAAAAAAAGAAAAATATTCAAATAATTTCAATTTTTCTTTTTATTTCGCGTCTGGATAATCGAGGTCCGGAAAATTGAGAAAGTACACTAATAGAGCAAAAATATTGTCCTTGTAATAAAAAGTCACCTTAAAATAATGGGCATCTGAATTTGTAGAAAAATCAAAGATCAGATATAAAATATGTTCATATTTTATTTATTTATTGAAAGAAAATACTCTAAATTAAATCAAATATTAAAATTAAAATAAAAAGAGAGAAAAGCATATTTCATCAATATTGTCAAATAATTAACACCGAGCCGGTTTTATTGTTAGCTATAACTGCACATAACCGGAAATGATATCATTCGTGACTCATCGAAAAAGGACAGTGAATTATCTTTTTAAGAAATTCGATGCCCAACGAGAATTTGAGATGCCGTTTTAATTGTACTTTGAGTTGTTTCTTTTCATGTAAATCAGTCTTGACATCTGCCAGAGAAATAATCAACAAAGAAAGAAAATGAAAATAAAACCAAAAAAAAAAAAAAGAATTTGATAAATGTTAACATTAATTTCAAAACACAAACTCATTAACTTTTTTTCAGTATAACCTTTTTTTTTCTTTTTAATGGAATAAGACTTTTTTTTATTAATATACCTATTCGCTGCGATGATGTATTAATTGACTATTGTATTCTGCAAAATATTATCCAGAAGTGCTATATATTTTGCGTGTATACAGCAGCGGAATATAATTGTATTATTTTGTTAGATAAATTCTATAATTCAATACAATAGTTTTATAATTAAATTGTTCTTGTTATTCCCAATTCAAAAGCTTTGTGTCATATTATCAAGAAGATATCAGAGATTATCTTACATGAAGCAGACATAATTGATAAATCAAAACAGATAATCTTAAGGTTTTCTCTACAAGATAATTTAATCATTCCAAGCAAGGCGTTTAAGCCAGAAAAACGCAAGGCGTTACTGAATGTTAGAGAATATGAGAGAAACTATTAGGGAGAGCGGTCAATAAAAGAACAATACAATTGTTTTATAATTAGATTGTTCTTATTATTCCCAATTCAAAAGCTTTGTGTCATATTATCAAGAAGATATCAGAGATTATCTTACAAGAAGCGTATATAATTGATAAATCAAAACAGATAATCTTAAGGTTTTTCTCTACAAGATATTTTAATCAGGGCAATTAAGCCAGAAAAATGAAAGGCGTTACTGAATGTTAGAGAATATGAGAGAAACTATTAGGGAGAGCGGTCAATAAAAGAACAATAATTAAAAAGATAGAAGGTAACGATTGACATTGTATTTCAAATTTTGAAGATCAAAGTTGACTTGAAAGCAAGAAGTCGAAAGAGAGTTCCACAAGCGAGTAATGAGTGAGAAGAATCTTTTAGCAGAACATGTACACTACGGATTGGAGATGTCAAATTCAGACAAGTACAGGTTTCGAAATATCTAGGAGGTGTCGTAAGAGATGACGAAAAACGTGACACCGAAATCCGAAGACGCATAGTAAGAATAAGGCTAAGCATAAGAAGTATTGCTGAGATTCAATGTGATACCAATCCTCCTTTCTGATACTGCATGCAAGTTGCCTTTGGTTAAAGAAAGAAACCGGAAGAGAGTTTCACAAGCGAAAAGTGCGTAAGTAAGTAAGTTGGTTTTTATAGCATATCAACCTCGGCGGGTCATTTATTGCCAACTAAATTTTATTTATTTATTGCTGGTAATACCTTTTTCTTTCAACAATTTATTGTTGTTTTTTTGTTGTTTTATATAAGTTTTGTGTCGAGTAATACTTTTTTTCTTTTTCAAGTATCAAGGTTCATTGAGATTTGTTTTTAAGGGCAGGGTTCCCAAGTCCTACCCTTGTTATTTAACCCATAACTGGAGGGAAGGGACGGATTAATACCTTTACCAAGAGTACCAGTGCTTAAGTGAATGCAGGGTATTCAACTGGAATTCAAACTCGGCTCACCGATTTCTCTTTCCGAGTCGATATCCACTGCACCACAACGCACATCCGTCACTAAACGCTTACAGCACCTGGTATTCCCAAGCGGTCACTCATCTAGGTACTGACCAGGCTCAACGTTGCTTAACTTTGGTGATCGAGAGAGAACCGTTGTATTCAACGTGATAGGCCGTAACCCTAGAAAAGTGCGATAGGAGAAACTATTAGCATAGAACTTACGGTTGAATCTATTTATTTCAACTGCAAAATGACGAGACCTTGGAAAACATTATTAATGAGTGAGAACAATAAAAGAATAGGAATTGAGAAGAAAATAACGATTGGTGTCGTATTTAAATTTTAAAGATTTAAAGTTGGGTGGGATGCAAGAAAGCGAGGGGAATTCCACAAGCGAGAAGTGCGATAGAAGAAACTGTTAGCATAGAACTTACGGTTGCATCTGTTTATTTCAACTGCAAAATGACGAGACCTTGCTGACAATCTAATCCAGTCACTTAAGGCAAAATCAGTCAAGTGAAAACCAATCAAGTGTCTGGGCGTGATAAAAATCTGATGCAATCATGAATGACGCAATATTTTTCAACTAAATTTTATTTATTTATTGCTGGTAATACCTTTTTCTTTCAACAATTTATTGTTGCTTTTTTTGTTTTATATAAGTTTTGTGTCTAGTAATACTTTTTTCCCAAGCGATCACTCATCTAGGTACTGACCAGATGAGTGACCGTGTATGAACACGATCATGTCTCTTTCAATCGGATGTTTTTTTAATTATTTAACTTTAATCAAGGTAGTAAAGCCATTAAGACACAAGGAGTTACTGAGCGTGAAAGAATAAGAGAAAGGAAAATATTATTAAGGAATGAGAACAATAAAAGAATAGGAAGAAAATAATGATTGGTATCGTATTTAAATTTTAAAGATCTAAGGTTGGGTGGGATGCAAGGAAGAGAAGGGGAATTCCACGGGTGAGAAGTGCGATAGAAGAAACTGTTAGCATAGAACTTACGGTTGAGGCTGTTTATTTCAACAGCAAAATGACGAGACCTTGCTGACAATCTAATCCAGTCACTTAAGTCATACACGATCATGTCTCTTTCAATCGGCTGACAGAAGTTTTTTTCCGTAGTAGGTTGCCATTCATTCTACAGTACACTGGTTACCAACTAAAACTACAGAAACCATTTTGTTTTGCTAGTGAACTCATAGCTGACAGGAGAAGAGATGGATTCATACTTTTCCCAAGAGTATTTGCGCATTAGTGAATGGAATTGAATACTGGAATTCGAACTCTGCTTTCCGATTCCTCATTCCGATCCGATATCCATGACACCAAAATGCCGGCCGTGTGATTTTCGTCGCTCCCGTCTACCTGCCACTACTTGTTTCCGTTTGTTGTCGTTTCCGACGACGATAACGAAGACCAAAAGACAATCTCGTAATACTCTTAAATACCTAAAGTCTAGGTACCAAGAATAAAGTTAATCAGAACGATTACCATGAAAGTATTTATAGAAGAGGCACAAAGAAGCTAGTTGACAGCGGAGGGAAAGTGACTGATGCCAAGATGCTAGGTCAGAACCAGTAACGTTTCAGATTCTTCTTTGGAATGTGTTTGTCATGTGAGCCATTTGTTCCCTGCGATTATGACCCGCTTTGTCTCTTTTAAATAATTGCAACTGAAATTTCTTCATCTATATTTCTCTTTGTGCTGGCTTTCACCAAAAAACAGTGATTGTTACGTTTTCGTAAACTCCCTTGACAAGCATCCTTCTTTCTCTGGAGAATAAGGTTTATCTCTTTTATATGTACTGTGTCCCTTCTGAACGTGAATGATCATGGCTTTCTATAATTTCTTATTCTTTATAAATCCAAGTAATGTTTATTTACTACTAGCAGTATAGCCCGGCGTTGCTCGGGTATAATGAAAGCTTTAAAACTAATCCATGATCCTGGAGCTCAGACTCTTTGGACGTTGACACGAAAGACTAAAAAGCAATACTTGTTTCGAAACCGTAGACTGAAAGAAAAATGAATGGATGTAAGTCAAATTTTGATTTCCTGATATAGATATCAAATATGTTTTTTTGTCGTAAACTGAATTTTGAAGGCTAAATAAGTCCTCTGAGTAAATGGTATCATGACTTAGACTAAGAACTACAATTATACCTACTTAGAGCCAAACCCGAAGCAAAAACTAAAATAAAAGGGTTGAAAAAAAATACAGACATACAGGCAGATAAAGAGATACACACACAAACTTCTTGCCTCATATATATTATCGATTTTCTGCACTATTGTAAGAACTGCAACCTTGAAAGTTATGAATATTGTTTCTGATGTCATTGTCTATGAGTGTATCAAATTTGATTAAAATCAGACCACTCCTTCTATAACACGATTTTTTCGATTATCGATATTTATCGGGGGTACCTCGACACAAAACTTAGCTAAGAACACTTGCAGACGCTTATAGTACAATTGTGTAAATTTTCAAGAAAATGGCTTCAGCCGTTTCGGAGTTTATAGGTAACGGACACACACACTCAGAGACAAAGTTCCATTTATAAATAAGTTTAGATTAAGTTGCTATTCTACCATATATAAGTTTAATCCTGTTATGTAGTCCTTACAATCACCGAAGTTAAGCAACGTCAAGTATGGTTAGTAGCTAGATAGGTGTCTGCTTTGGTTTTGTAAACTTGGAGATGCGGGAGGGAAAATGAATAATGTGTAGGAATTCTTAATCAGAGAGACGAGTTTCAAGTCCCATTCGATTCGCTATATTCACTTACGCGCAATTACCTACGGGAAAGGTGCGAATTCACATTTTTTCTCCCAGCTATGGGTTAATTAGTAAAACTTGTATCACTAAATCATTATTATCTCCCCACAAATTCTTACTGTCTAAAAATTTTTTCCGGCTTTAAATAACTTTCAAAGGGTTGATAAACCGTAGAAAACAAGTCAATCACTCACTCGATTCTTAGGTAATTTAACCGCATCTTCTAGCTTTCATGTCTTTAATATATTCAGTGAGTGTGAAATTCTCTAAGATTCTTTCCTCATTATATAACTTAGAAATGCCAACTGTCACATCCTGATTCTAAATATGTGTCCTTGTTTCTGTTTGCTTTGAAACATACTCGTTGATCACATATCTTATCTATGGTATTCTCAGTATCCTTCTGTAGCATAATTCCTCTCTTCATTTGGAAGAAATCTGTTCAGTATTCACTGCCATGTAGGAGTATTAATGATGCATAATAGTTCAGCACTCTTTTTCTTGAAACTAAAATTTACCTGTTCCTTTGTTTGAATTGGAAAAGAATCTTCCGTTATTCAAATACGTTTTCAGTTTTCAGTGTCATATTTTCCGTCGTCTATTTTAGTATTAGTCAGAAAATTGCAACTGAATATTTTAGTTTTAGACCCACTGGAGTGACAACGTGTAATCAATTTCCATTTTACACTCAGATTAGATCATTTGCAGTGGTGTGCAGTAATGTAAATCTATTTTTGAGGTGTATGATGAAATTTGTTTGGCCTTGAAAAATATTGCGTCATTCATGATTGCATCAGATTTTTATCACGCCCAGACACTTGATTGGTTTTCACTTGACTGATTTTGCCTTAACTGACTTTAACTTAAGTAATTTTGCTTTTACTGATTTTGACTTGATTGTCTTCAACTAAACTGGTTTTGCTTTATCTAATTTTGAATTGACTGATTTTGCCTAAACCAATTTTGAATTGACTGATTTTGCCTTAACTAATTTTGAATTGACTGATTTTGTCTTAACTAATTTTGAATTGACTGATTTTGCCTTAACTAATTTTGAATTGACTGATTTTGCCTTAACTAATTTTGAATTGACTGATTTTGCCTTAACTAATTTTGAATTGACTGATTTTGCCTTAATTAATTTTGAATTGACTGATTTTGCCTTAACTAATTTTGAATTGACTGATTTTGCCTTAACTAATTTTGAATTGACTGATTTTGCCTTAACTGATTTTGAATTGACTGATTTTGCCTTGACTGATTTTGCCTCAGCTGATTTTGACTCAGCTGATTTTGACTTAAAAGATTTTGATTTGGTTGATTTCACATTTTTTTTAAAGTAAAGTGTATCTTGGAGTGTCCTTATTGCTAACGACTATATATTCTGTCTTCATGCAACAAAAGATTTTCTTTTATACATCATTGTGCAAATTAATTGAAAAAACTGCTTCAGTTTCCTTTATTTTACCATACGGTCGGTTTTAGACCCACTGAAGTGACAGGGTGTAATCGATTTCTATTTTTTCCTTAGATTAGGTCATTTGCAGTGGTGTGCAGCAATATGAATCTGTTTTCGGGGTTTTTGATGAAATTCGTTTGGCCTTGAAGAATATTGCGTCTTTCGTGATTGCATTAGATTTTATCACGCTTAGAAACTATTGTCTTGATTCTCGCTTAATTGTCCTACGAACATTGTCAGCGATGGACGTTATTCCAAAGAAGCGTACGAAAATTGTAACACTGCACGAACACACTGGCAAGCCTTATATTGTTGGTGTCAGCCTTACAAATGTCAGTCATGCCATTCTTCTTCTCCTCTTCTTCTTCTTCTTCTTCTTCTTCTTCTTCTATGTGCCCTGTCCCTTCAGGACGTAGGCGATCATGGTTCTCCACGTCTCCCTATCCCTCGTGGCTCTTAGTATGTTTGCTCCTGTTACTCCTGGCAACCCCCGTTCCGTCATCCACATGATCAGGCCCTGCAAATATGTTATCCGCTGCCTTCCTCTGTCTCTCTTTCCTTCTATCTGGCTAGTCAGTATCAGGTTCTCCAGGCTCTCCTTCCTCATTGCGTGTCCCAGGAACTTCAGTTGTCAGTCATGTCATCAAGGCGAAAAATACAAACTAGATCCATCAGTCTAAAACGTAAAGAAAAATGCGGTCAAAAGAGAAAAGAAATGCCAAGAGACGACGTATACGTGATCAGGGTAAGTGTGAAAGATCCTAGGAAGACCTTGTTCATTTTGTTTCAATTAATTTGCGCAACGGCGTAGGATGTCTACATGCGATGACCTGGCTAAATTCGTCCTGTTTAATGTTGACTGCAGTAAACTTCACCATATGTTAGAAGATAAGACTCACAAAACATCAAACATTAACGAATAAATAAACTGTCTATTACGATGGCTATTCTGGCGATAAGCGCATTATAAACTTATAAATGTTGATACTGGCTCTTTCACAACCTATTCTTTGTGTAATATATTTCAGTTACCCGACAGAAATATGATTGACACCAAAAGTGTGGTCGACGTTGAAGGCAGAAATATAAACAGAACCGACAGAAGTGTGATTACATCGAAGGCAACCGGCTTCAAAGGCAATGGTCGGTAAAAACGATTGACAGATGTGCCTAGCCATAGGTGACACAAGCGAAAATTCAATAAGGTAAAAATATGTCGAAATGTCAGCTTATATAAGATTTTCTGGTCGAGAAGAGAACACTGGCAGGAAATCAAGAGAATACAGAGAAGACAGGAGAAGATGTGACAGCACCCGCATATCAACGATTCCCGACAACTCCCTCGTATGTGCGTGATTCCACCTGACTATCACTCCACACAAAACGTCACCGATGAAGAATAAAAATATAAGTTTACATTTTTATATATGCTCTGTGTTCTGTGTTTGTCGTTATCTATCAAGACGATTGTTGTCAGCAGCAGCAGAGACAGTATATAACATTTGTAACTCACGTGGGTTTTCTTCTTTTGCATGGTTTCTGATAAGGATCTACGGGTGGTGTAATGGATAATGGATAACAGCTCTCAGGGAAAAATAGTGGAGTAGTCCCCTATTGCGTACTCCACAATTTTTAATTCAATTTTTTATTTCCCCTTAAACTTTTCTTTGTTAATGGAAGGTTCTTTCAGAATATAAATGATCATGTTTCATCACAGATTTCTTTTCTTTATTATCTGTGAAGTGCCATACATTCTTGACAATGAGACTGGAGTGTTTTCTCGTTGCTTTCTCCGTAATTTTTAAAGCCGTGTCCCTTAAGGAAGTAGGTGGTGATGATTCTGCACAGTTCTGTGATTTACCATGGTTTATTGAGAAAGAGACCGGAGTTGTTTCACGTTGCCTTCTCAGCAATTTTTATAAGATGCCCCCTTCAGGACATAGGTGATTATGCCTCCCCACAGATTCTTTTTCTGTATTATCTGTGAATTACTATGCATTCTTGGGAAAAGGAAGGGAAAGGTTTCCCGTTGCTTTCTCCGTAATTTTGAATGTCGTGCTCTTTCGGGAGATACACGCGATTATAGCTCTCCACAGATTCATATTTCTATTATCTGCGAATTGCCATGATTAATTAAGAAAAAGACTAGAGTGTTTTGATTATGGAAGCATTCATCAACATAAACTAATAGACGTTCCAGAAGAGTTGCAAGGGATTTTGACGCCATCCAGAGGCCGTGGTCAATGGCAATTTTATTGAATAAAATTAGTCTGTAGTGTGTCGAGATATTTTTGCGCAATTTTTTAAGTATATCCGTTAAAATGACATATCAATGTTATTTTCATTTTCGGGTAATTTAGACGACGATTTATTCATCTCTCTCTCTCTCTCTCTCTCTCTCTATATATATATATATATATATATATATATATATATACGATTTATTCATCTCTCTCTCTCTCTCTCTCTCTCTCTCTATATATATATATATATATATATATATATCTGTCTATTTCAGTCAGTTCATATCTATCTATCTATCTATCTATCTATCTATCTATCTATGCTTCTTCATTATCTATCTATCTATCTATCTATCTATCTATCTATCTATCTATCTATCAATATATGCTTCTTCATTATCTATCTATCTATCTATCTATCTATGCTTCTTCATTATCTATCTATCTATCTATCTATCTATCTATGCTTCTTCATTATCTATCTATCTATCTATCTATCTATGCTTCTTCATTATCTATCTATCTATCTATCTATCTATCTATCTATCTATCTATCTATCTATCTATGCTTCTTCATTATCTATCTATCTATCTATCTATCTATCTATCTATCTATCTATCTATCTTAATTCTCGTGCAACCAGACTGGTAACTGGGTCTCACCCATTCACAGTTAGATCAACGAAATGCAGACGACAGTTCTACTACCACAGCTTTTTTTTTCTCGCACTTCCCGCCTGTGAAACTCCCTTCCTTATTCTTGCTTTTCTGACGGCTACAACCTCCAGGAATCTAAATGCAATGTCAATACTCATCTCTTAACCACTTGACCCTTGTTCTTTCTTCACTGACTCTTGCTCCTTTTTAACTGGTTCGTCTCTCTCTTCACTCTCTTCTATCTAATTTTAATCTTATGTAGCCCCCCGCACATCAGTGTCGCTACGCCTTGCTCGGACTGATATGATTAATATATATATATATATATATATATATATATATATATATATATATATAATCAAATTAGAAATATCAGCTATCATTTTCCTAATTTTAATATTTAAAAGCTCTAAATGCTAATTGTTTTTTCGTTAAATGTGTATCGATCACTTTTTAATACAACTATTTACTGGTCTAATATGATTCTAACCAATAATTGTTTAATAATAATAATAATAATAATATTAATAATAATATATATATATATATATATATATATATATATATCAGCGAAATAGTCAACATAGACAACTACGGATTATAGAGATAACGGGCTGATGATAATGCCGCACAATAGAATATTAAATGAAAAGATAAGAAAAATAATTTTTAAACTTTTGAAGAACCTTGGCGTTAAAATCGAATTAAAAAAGAACAAAAAAAGTTGTCCAATATTTAGAGGCAGAATTTAATCTGCAGACATAATCAAACACATTCCAAAGGAATGGAACACAGGTTATCTTTAAATTCCTTTTATAAAACAATTTTGGATGAGAAAAAAAGATTACGAAAAGGCTTCAAATGGAAATAACCATCAAAGTAAATTAGAATATATGCCTCAAATAAATAAGCCAATAAAGAATAATTCAAGTAAACAAAATATTTCGTTCAACTGATCTTTTAATTTAGAAGTTAATTCCAAAATAGGGAAACCATTTTTCGAGTTGATTAATAAACATTTCCCTGAAAACTCAGAATTCCACAAGATATTTAATAGAAATGCAATTAAATTAGGTTACATCTGTACCTGCAATTTGAAAAAAATTATAAAGAGACAAAACGCCAAGAATTTTAAAAATAACATGCAGCAAAATATCTTTAATGAAAAATGTAACTGCAGAGATAAAAGCAAATGTCTACTTGACGGACTTTGTAAAACATAAGGAGCTATTTACAAAGCAGAAGTTACAGATATGAATGGAGAGAGAAAATATATGAATAGGATGTTCTGAAGGGAATTTCAGAAAACGATGGTACAATTATAAGTCAATATTTAAGACAGAAAGCCTTAGAAATTGTACCAAACTGACCAACCACGTGCGGAAATTAAAAGAAAAATGGCAAAGATCCTTATGTAACTTGGAGTATATTAAAAAAAAGTCCAACCCTTGCAACAGGGATGATGTCTGTAAATTTGTGCAAAGAAGAGAAGTTGGCTATAGTATCATTTCCAGAATGAGAAAAGTTGCTAAATGAAAGGATCGAAATAATGTCAGGATGTATACACCTTAAAAAATATATTTTAGGTTCGTACAAACCCGGATGAAAGTGCTTACAATATGATTTTGTTAGTCCTAATTAACTTCTCTTTGATTTGGAATTTCCTGTTATGCATTCTAAAATCAAAAAAGCGTTGGATAATCAGTTAACCCTCTAGGGCCATTCGTATCATATTTGATACAGTATTTCCCTATAAGGAAACATTTGGTATTTCCCTATAAGGAAACATTTGGTATTCATTGACTGAGCAGTCAGTACTGATTTCATTTGAAATTTATAAAATATTTCTCTTAAAAAATTTTTCAGGAAAATATTTCTTTCAAGGCTTGTTTTCATACTGTATCAAATATGATACGAATGGCCCTAGAGGGTTAATAATATAATATGATTAAGACTTCTACTTGTCATAAAGTGGGGGATCAGTTCAATATTGTTATGAAGTAATAAACAGATCCCCCACTAATTACTACTTAACCCTCTAGGGCCATTCGTATCATATTTGATACAGTATTTCCCTATAAGGAAACATTTGGTATTTCCCTATAAGGAAACATTTGGTATTCATTGACTGAGCAGTCAGTACTGATTTCATTTGAAATTTATAAAATATTTCTCTTAAAAAATTTTTCAGGAAAATATTTCTTTCAAGGCTTGTTTTCATACTGTATCAAATATGATACGAATGGCCCTAGAGGGTTAATACATAACGTCTAAAGATACAGAAAGATTGAAATCAAGGCAGCGTAATCATTTGATATTACGAATTAGAAGATCTATATATATATTAGTCATCCATATACAAGCCTGTTTTGCTGTATTACAGCTTTTCAGTGTGGCTAGACATATCTACTTACTTCTGGCCGAAATCGAAACTCGACTGATTTGGTGTCAGACGGCGTCGCTACGTGTTGTATATAAGCTAAGTAGTGTATACACACGCTAGTCATCGAAAAAACTCAATTCATTTCTGAAGAGTTACGCATATATTGCAGAAGTGGAAACTGTTTTAAAAATTTTCTTCTCAAGAGAGCTCAATCGTAATGAGAGGATAATATATGTATGTGTTCTTATGTATATATTTCGGCTTATTTCAGTCTGTTCATATCTATCTATCTATCTAGCTAGCTAGCTAGCTATGTCTATTTCATGCTCTTCATTATGTATCTAATTCTCTTCAGTATCTATCTATCTATCTATCTATCTATCTATCTATCTATCTATCTATCTAACACATCACTGAATACATCCAGGGACTAACTAATAAAATCACAACTTTTAGGCAAAATCGACTTTATTCATCATCATAGACTCCTTCTGATTCGAACGTTTCTCTAAAAATTCGATACTTTTTTTGTAAAACGATTTGTCTTTGGCCTCAAAATGCGCCTCCGTTTCCGATATCACTTCTTCATTAGAGCCGAATCTCTTTCTCTGGGGCATTCTTTTGGGGTCTACAAAACAACCAGTAGTCGCTGAGGGCCAGATCTGGAGAATAGGGTGGATGCGGAAGCAATAGGAAGTGCAATTCATGTAGTTTTGCTATGGTTGCGATCGAATTGTAATACGGTACGTTGTCTTGGTGAAAGATGACTTTCATCTTCACTTGTGGCCGCTTTTTGGCTATTTCTTCTTTCGAAGAGACCATAAATGCTTTATAATATGCGTTCTTGATGGTTCTTTCTTTCTCAAGGTAATCGATGAGCAAAATACTTTGTGCATTCCAAAATACGGAGGCCAAAACCTTGCCTGCTGCTGTTTGCGTCTTTGGACGCTTTGAACGGCTCTCACCTGTCGCTGTCTACTCAGCCGACTGCGGTTTTGACTAGTGAAGTGGTGGATCTACCTTTTATCCATTGTCACATATTTACGCAAAAGCTTTTCTTGTTGCGTTGAAACAGTTGAAAACAACGCTCTGAGTCATCGATGCCTTGTTTTTTGATCGACTGTGAGCAAACGCGGCACACTCTTTGAATCCAGCCTTCTCATTGACAAATGTTTATGCAAAATGGTGAACGCACTGCCTTCTCATATGTTCAACTCCTCAGTTATTTCACGCAACTTAAATTTACGATAGGCCAAAACCAGTTTGTGGATTTTTTTTGTGTGTGTGTTTTCCGGAATAACTGCCAATTTTGGGTGACCTGAGCGTTCAGCATCATTTGTGTCTGTACGACCGTGTTTAAAGTTAGCATATCACCTCTTAACTGTTGTTTCCGACGGAACAGAGACCAATAATACTTATTAAGCCATTGCTTTGCTTGAACAGTATTTTTCCCATCAGAAAACAATGCTTTTTCAACACCCAAAATTCAAATTTTTCCATTGTTTTGAAAATTTGCAACAGTAATTTAATTTAAATAACTGTAATTTGTAAACTAATAATCCGACTGGGCCCAAATTTTGTCAGGTGCCATTTCAAGGTTAGTACTTCATAAAAATGATCTTGATTTTTTTTATTAGTGGCGCCATCTATATGTCAGGCCCGGGACTTTTTTGAGTGATCTATCTATCTATCCATCTATCTATCTATCTATCTATCTATCTATCTATCTATCTACCTATCTATCTATCTATCTATCTATCTTAGTCTGTTTTTATCTATCTATCTATCTATCTATCTATCTATCTATCTATCTATCTTAGTCTATCTATCTATCTATCTATCTATCTATCTATCTATCTATCTATCTATCTATCTATCTATCCCCATTTGTTCACTATCTATCTATCTATCTATCTATCTATCTATCTATCTATCTCATTCTTTTTATTATCAATCTATCATCTATCTATTTAATTTTGTGTATGTCATCTTTATGCATTAAATCAACTTTGTGTGCAGTAGTTTCATGTCATAGCATTAAAAATAAGGGAAACATTATTTCGCTTTAAATCTGACACCGAACAGCCATTTCTGTCTTTCCTATCATATTTCTTATGTGTGAATCTGCTCGTTGCTGACAACGCCAAAAATGTCACTGCGTCAATCGATAAGGAGTAAACCAACTCATTTCGCTAAATTCCTAAAACTCGTGAGCAAAACTTCATGATTACATTTATGGGGTTTCAAGAAAGAAAAAAAAATAATTAGAAAAATGTGAAGATTTCGAATGCTGCAGACACGATCAAATGCAATAATTCTTATAGAAGATTTACCAGAAAGAAATAGAATTTATACTCCGGTTGGCGGGGTGGGGGTGGGGGGTTGGCGGATAAAAGGAATTACTGGAAAAAAGCAATATAACGTTTACAGCGAAGACTGAGAATAAGTTGATCATAATGGAAGAATCTGGGAGAAAAAAGAAATTAAAGCAATGATGTACATGGTGTGATGGATAAATTCTCGTTTACATTACGCAAATATGAAAATAACACTGACATCTCATTTTAACAGATACACCCTTGTTCAAATAAATTGAAACAACTGCTTCAGTTTTTCTTCTGTTTGCCATACGATCAGTTTTAAACTCGCTAGAGTGACAGGGTGTAATCAATTTTTATTTTTTCCTCAGATTAAAGCATATGTAATGGTATGCCGTAATATGAATCTACTTTCGGGGTGTATGGTGAAATTTGTTTGGCCTTAAAAAATATTGCGTCATCCGTGACTGCATCAGATTTTTATCACGCCCAGACACTATTGTCTCGACTATCGATTGTCCTATGGCTATTGTCTGCGGTGGGCGTTACTCCAAAGAAGCGTTTGAAAATTGTAACGCTGCACGAACACACTGGCAAGCCTTACAGAGAGATCGCTGTCAGTCGTGTCACTAATACGAAGAAACTGGATCCATCAGTCCAAAACGTAAAGGAAAATGCGATCGAAAGAGGAAAACAATGCGAAGAGACGACGTATACGTGATCAGAGACAGTGTGAAAGATCCGAGGAAGACATTATTCGTTTTGTTTCAATTAATTTGCACAAGGACTTATATTTGCCAAAATTATACAAACATATCTTAAAATACTAGAGAGTAAATTTATTCAATAAAATCACCATTGGTTCAAACCACGGCCCCCAGATGGTTTCGGAATCTCCTGCTACTCTTCTTGACTGCCTCCTTCTTATAAGTTGGTGAATACTGCAATAGTTCTTGCCTCCAGTCATCTTTGGTGTTACAAGGAGTTTTGTTGGTATCTCGAATAGATGTTATAATAAAACATAAACTATTAATCAAAACAAAGTTCCACTGGTAGGAATAAAAAGCCCACGTGAACAATTTGCCATGGAAATGCCGATTTTCTAAGCGTAGCTCAGATGTAGCACAGTGCCGAAAGTTTGGAGTACCGAGTGGGAATCGAACTCACTATTTAATCGTAAATTTATCCTGCAAGACAAGCTTGCTAACCATTACACCACATCGAGGTACTCTCCCCACTCATGGAAAAAGAGATTGAGTGACAATCAGCTTTTAGCACTGCGTCCGTGGGGAAAGAGGTCGCAGAGTGGAATATAAGCGATGTACCGGGTGAGCGATTTGGAAATGGAAAGTGAGGATTGAGCAGCGCCAGCTCAGTTATTGCAGTAAATACTTCACATTTTGAAGGATGTACGTTGTAGTGCAATGGATATCGGCTTGGAACGAGAAATCGGTTAGTCGAGTCCCAATTCCAGTTGAATTCCTCACATTCACTTACGCACAAATACCCTTGGGAAAGGTATTAATCCGTCTCTTCCCTCCAGTTATGGGTTAAATAATAAGACAGATTGGGTTTTATAGCCTTGGCTGGCAACCAGTCTACCACAGAAAGCAATGGCAACCTACTGCGGGATAACCTTCTGCCCAGTCAGTCATGTCTCTTTCAAAACAAAATCGCCCAAGGTGTGTATCACGAATGACATTTTTTTTTTCTTTTTAATCATATCACCCCGAGCAAGGTGGTAACGCCACTGATGTGCAGGGGGTTAGGTAAGAGTGACAAGATTGGAAATGAGAAAACCGGAAACCACATCCTAAGCAGGGAACAAGAGATGAGCCTCTTCACCTGTTCAATAAAAGTGGGTGGAGTGTGAACCGGGCGATAGTTTAGTTTATCTACTCCAAATGAAAAAAAAAGAAAGAAAATGAAAAGGAGTGAAAAGATTGGAAAAGAGAAAGCCGGAAACCACATCTTAAGCAGGGAACAAGGGATGAGCCTCTTCACCTGTTCAATAGACGTCGGTGGAGTGTGAACCGGGCGATAGTTTAGTCTATCTACTCCAATTGAAAAGAAAAGAAAATGAACAGGAGTGAAACGTTTGAAAAATAGAAAACCGGAAACCACATCCTAAGCAGGGAACAAGGGATGAGCCGCTTCACCTGTTCAATAGACGTGGGTGGAGTGTGAACCGGGCGATAGTTTAGTCTATCTGACTGACTTTGCGTTTTGGTGTAATCTGATTCTTGTAAAAGTAAATCATGGAAAAAATGGTCAGTGGGTTCATGGATCAAAAGAATTAGCCGATCCTTTTTCTGCATTTTTAGCAATGGTGACCCCCCCGCTCCCAAAAAAACGTGAACTTTTTAACTCTCCAATAAAACCAAGAGTGACAGAAGAAAAATATTTTATTCAAAGTAATTGAAACCTTAAAACATGCCATTTAAGAAACAATGATGGAATTTTCATTTTTTAAAAGTTACGTCCTGTAGATGGTGTCCTCCTGCACTAATGCATTCTTGAAATCTGCTGTTGAGATTCCGTACTGACCGCTGCAACATCTGAGCTGAGATACTGTGAATTCCATCCTGAATTCTTTGTTTTAACTCATCCAGAGTTCTTGGTCGAGTCGTGTACACTAAACTATTGAGACAGCCCCACAAGAAAAAGTCACAAAAGGAAAATCTGGCGATCTAGGGGGCCATGGAATATTACCGAATCTTGAGATCACACGGTTACCGAACAATTCTCGCACAGCCTACAATAATACCGTGTAGTGTGTGATGTCGCTCCATCCTGTTGAAAACAGGTTTTTGTGAAAAATTGTTTAATTCAGGTGTCCCTACATAACGATTCGCAGTGACAGTGACTGAGATTCCCTGTTCATTTTCCAAAAAATAAGGTCCGATGATCCCATGTAATGAAAGAGCACACCATACTGTCACCTTACTAGCGTGTAAAGGGCGCTCATGAATTTCATTAGGAGTTGTGTCTGCCCAGTAACGGTAGTTCTGGGCAGACACAAATATTCTTATTCACGTAACCTGTGAGATAAAAATGGGCCTCATCTGGCATCCATAACTTGCTTAGAAATTCATCTTGATCTATGGTTACTGAAATGGCAGAATGTTTATTTCGTGAGGCCACTGTTTCGCAATCTTGCCACTTGCTCATGTCTGCCAATACACACAAAAATTCCAGTTTTTTCTTTTTCTTTTTGGTCACCCTGTACAAGTTCTGAAAGCGGAGAGAGAGAATTAATTGAAAATTATTACAATGTGAAAACTGATGTAAATCATTTTCATATATAAATGCATTGCAAATTATTTTAACTTTTTAACACGTGTAATTACATAAAATATATATTTTTTTAGAAATGCGTTCAATCTTGAATTACATATCGAGCAAGCCAGCAAATTTTGGCAAGACGCGAAAAAAAAAATAATGGTTCTATTTTTATGTTGACAGCAATTTAATAATTTAAAAAATACATTGCAAATGATTTTAATACGAACTGATTTATGCAACATGACAAATTTCTAAATAAATAAATAAATCGCCTATCCAATGTGTCTGTCCGTGTGTCTGTCCGTTTTTAACTGGAGCCACACTTGCTCTATATTCTGGAATCAGGGTGAATCCGGCACTGAAAATCTGCCTTTTATCTTGTGCTTGAACATTCAAAATTGGGATTTGTGTCCGGATAAAAGGGAACAGTTAGAAGTTTGAATTTTAAAATAACTGAAAGAAATTAGTGATTTGAAAAATTTTCTTAATTTATATTGAGTTTAATGTAACGCAAAAACTTTGCAAATTCAAAGAAATATATTATAAATTAAATTTAAGATATCTACAAAACATTGTGAATTGATGAAATTAATTTCGTTTTTTCAAAATACCAAGGAATCAGAATTAAAGTGAGTGATTTCATGACGTGAGGTTTAAAAATTACGCAGAGTTTGTGATTTGAAGAACTCGGTTTTCGGCCTGAATTAGAATTTCGGCCCGAATCGGACTTTCGGCTGAAATTGGACTGATCGGCCGAATCAGAGTTAAAGCGAGGTTTTGAAGTTCCATGAAGCGAATTGATGAATTCAAACTTAATTCTTTAAATTTATCATTAGTGTTTTCTAAAGTGGACCAGAGATCCGTTTAATTTTGGGCTAGATACCTAATTAGCTTTCCGCATGTGCTAGCTTTAAAGTCCACACGGAGAATGAATTTTAAGCTAGTTATCAACCAATAACTAGCTTAAAATTAATTATTAATCTTTTTTAGGATCAGAAGAATAATTTACCATATTTCAGCAATTCCTGCAGTTTTTAAATATATCTTTGGATAGTATATATGAATGCTCAATCTGTCCTATAAAGCCAAGAAAATGTATGAAAGTAATTTTGCTCAGATATACTATGCTCTATAAGGTTTGTCCTAAAAATAAGGGCCAAACTAAAAATGTATTTTTTTCTCAGAATAATGCAATTAAATTTTTTTCATATGTTGAATATTAAATAAATTTGTACAAATGAAAGTTTTTTGGTAAAAAGTTTAAGAAAAAATTTGGGCACTAATGAGTTAAATAAAAAACAAATTTGAATTAGTGGGATGGGGAGTTATCAGTATTTATACAATTTATATTCCGACTGTTGTTTCTTATTTTTGTGGTTGTTATCACAACGTTTCGTTCATTTTGACCTCTGTCTTTTCTTAGGTGTTTACTGAATTTGATGACATAAAGGTTATGCGTCGGGAAGTGTCTAATTGCACTAAGTGGAAACGCGCAAGCAATGACCGAAAAGTGTTAAATAAAAATAAAAAGTAGACGAAATATCTCAAGACATGAGCAGTGGAACGAAAATAATCTACCCCCACAACGTAGATTAAATAAAGGGTCCAGTTATGAATAGAGATAGATATACAACGGCGGAAAACCGGGGTGCATTAAGACCGAAACGTTGTAACAACAATAACAACAACAAAGGTCTAAACAATAATTCGAATATAAATACTGTGAATAAGATCGTATTATGGTCAAGTTATTACAACGGCCATTTGAATCGATTCAAATAGCCTTTCGTAGGTGCTAGCTTAAAAATCCACACCGAGGGTGAATTTTAAGTTAGTTTTAACCCATTAGTGCCAATGGTCCCTCTTTTAGGACTAGAAGAATAATTTACCATATTTCAGCAATTCCTGCAGTTTTTAGATATAATTTTGGACAGTATATATGAATACTCTAACTTTCCTATAAAGCCAAGAAAATGTTACAACAGACATTTGAATCGATTCAAATAGCTATTTTCACCACTTGGCAATAACATATCATTCACAGTATTTATATTTGGATTAGTGTCCAAAACGTTCTTGTTATTACAATGTTTTGGCCTTCCTCAGTTGTATACCGATATCCATTCTGAATTGGATCCTTTTATGATGATATCAGAATACTTCTGAAATACGACAGGCAAAGCTTTCCGAATTGTTTCATAGATTTCACTTTAATTAAATATAAATTTAAATAATCCTTATATATTTTCGATCCTTTTATATCTCAATAAATTATTTATTGGTTCCATAAAAATAGTCTGAATAAGTCATTTTAAAGGATAAAACGCGTTATATAGGGTTTTCCTGTTTTGTAATCAAATTACCCGCATTTAGTTTGATAAATTAAATTTATAAATTACATTACTTCAAAAAGCATAAGACTAGTTCTTCTTCCCAAATATTTATAGAAAACATCTGTTTTTCACCCGAGATAAATGGAGCACCTCGTTTAGTCAAAATGTAATACTTTAGTGATGAAACTGGAGTAAGCTGTCCAGGGCGATGATATCTGGAGGTCTTGCGCGAACCAGCTTACATGGTTCTTTTCTCGAACGTACCATCAAAGATCCAAAAGAATTCAGGGAATTGCATTTGGGAACGATGGTCGCAGATTTTCCCTGTCTCTCTTTTTCTCTATCGGTCCTGTGAGTATTAAATTCTACAGGCCTTCTTTCCTCATTACATGTTACAAAAACCTCATTCCTCTCTTCTTTATGTTAAGTATGAGTCTTCCATCCTTTCTAACACCTCGTCCCTTCATTTTCCTTTCTGTGTCTGCTATCAGCACTGAGTCATCTGCGTATCTTACATTGTTAAGATTATGGCCACCAATGACGTATCATGGCAAGGTTTTTATTTCCCTCAGAATTGTTTCGCTGTATAAGTTGAATAGATCCGGTGAGAAAACACATCCTTGTCTTACGCCCCTTTCTAATTTTGTATATCTGCTGAATTCATTTTCTATCCGTACGTAAGCGGTTTGCTCCCACTATATGTTCTTGATTATCCTAAGATCTTTTTTGAAAATGCCGAGGCTGTCGAGCCTCTCTATCAATTCTTTTTTTTTTTGTTTGTCAAATGCCTTTGCGTAGTTTATAAAGCGCAGATATAGTTCCTTCTGAATTTCTATTGCTCTTTCTGATAGCGTTCTGAGCATGGATATCGGATTCCTTGTGCTGGTGTTTTTAACAAAGCTGCAATGTTCTTGTCCTATACCTGAGCTGATTCCATTGCGCTCTCTGTTCATCAGAATCCAGATGATGAGTTTTGTTATGTGAATCATTAAGCTAATTGTTCAGTGGAGTTCACATTTCTTTGCACCTGGCTTCTTAGGTAGTACTATAAAAATTGATCTGCTTAGGTACTCTGGCATATTGGCACTGTTACAGATTTTGTTTATTATTTCTGTGAGCCTGTCTATGGCAAAGTCATCTAAGGGCGTCAGCATCTCTTACAATCCCATCGGTTCCTACTGCTTTATTTCTATTCAATTCGGACATTGCCGATTCCACTTCGGTTTTTAATATTTCTGGTCTATCCATATTTTTGTGTATTGTTGGTTGCTCTCTCTTGTCGTGGGAGAGATCTGCAATATACTAATCCTACTTCTGAAGTACTTTTTATCTTTTTCTAGTATGAGTGTAGCGTCCTTTTTTTATACATCCTGTTGCTGAGCAGGTTTTTGACCTGTTAGTTTCTTTATTTTTTATGCATATCACCATTATTTGTCGTGCTCAGTCTCTTCATTTCGGCGCATTTGTGGTTGAGCCATATATTATTAAATCAAATGTCGCATTCCTCGATATCTTATCTTTAACGAAGTCACTCTGTTCTTGCCCTATTACTGGTCTGATTCTGCTGTGCGCTCTCTTCATTAGATTTCGGATGATGAGTTGTTATATGCCTCATTAAGCTGATTGTTGGGTGAAGTTCACATTCCCCGGTATATTGTCACTATTGTAGATCATCATCATTATCATCACCATCCATCACACCCAGATGGTGCATAGGAGAAGCAACTTTTTGGTGCTGTTTCTGTAACAAACTGATTTTTAAGGGCAGGGTTGTTAGCCCTGCACCCAACCCCACAAACACCCAAACCTGGAGAACCGATGGGCCATTCTTGGTGCTTACGTTTACAGCACCTGGTATTCCCAAATGGTCACCCAACACTCCTATCGCCCGGTTCACACTCCACCCACGTCTATTGAACAGGTGTAGAGGCTCATCCCTTGTTCCCTGTTTAGGATGTGGTTTCCGGCTTTCTCTTTTCCAATCTATTCACTCTTACGTAGCCCCCTGCACACCAGTGGCCTTACCGCCTTGCTTGGGGTGATGTGATTAAAAAAAAAATTAAGTACTGACCAGGCTCGATGCTGCTTAACTTCGGTGATCGGACGGGAACCGGTGTATTCAACAAGATATAGCCATAGACTGCTGTTGTAGAGACCGTTTATTATTTCTGTGAGCCTGTTTACGCCAAAGCCTTCTAAGAACATCAACATCTCCATTACAATACCGTCGGGCCCTGCTGCTTTGTTTCTATTCAATTCGGACATTGCCGATTCCACTTCGGTTTTTAATATTTCTGGTCCATCCGTATTTTTGTGTATTGTTGGTTCCTCTCCCTTGTTGTGGGAGAGATCTGCAATATATTAATCCCAGTTCTGAAGCATTTTATTTTTTTTTCTAGTATGATTGTAGCGTCATTTTCTTTTATACATCCTGTTGCTGAACAGGTCTTTCGACCTGTTAGTTTCTTTATTTTATTATGCATATCACCATTATTTGTCGTGCTCAGTCTCACTACTTCGGTGCATTCATCGTTGAGAGAATCCGAAATTAGTTAATGATTATGTGGATGCATAACTATAAAATGCCGATGCTAACACTGCAAATTTTGTTTCACTGCTACGAGTAGAGAACACCTAGGTTTCGGAGAATAAGAATTAAATTCTTCCTCATATAGTACCAAAGACTTGACGTCTCGCTACCTTCTCGCATGGCGTGTGGCAACAACAGGTGGCCAAGCTTTCGTGTCTTCTCGATTGAGTAGGCAGAAATAAGGACTAAGTGTAAACGATTAATAAAAGAAAACTGTTGGCAATAATAATTGCAAATAAAAAGTCGGCTGTTGCTGTGAGGATTACTCAAGAACAATACTAATATGTAAATAGTACAAGAAAGAATGTTCTGTTTTTATTTCTTATTGTTTTATTTTTTGAATACGCAAATATATATAACTGCTAATAGCAATATTAACCGTTTCCTTATAAGAAAACATTCAGCATTCATTGATCAAAAAATCCCATGCTGTTGTTAAAATTCAGTATTTTGGTGATGAAACAAGTGTGACCTCTCCAGGACGCAAAGCTGGACGATAGTATATAGAAGCTGTTCACTGACAAGACTACGTAGTCTTCTTTTCGGCCGTACCGACAAGATAAAAAAATAAATGCATTTTGAAGGTTTGCTATTCTCCACTCGAGCTTTTTTGTTAGGATTTACTTCAATAACTTTTCTGTGTTTTGGATATAACCACAAAACAGAGAAGATTTAAAACAAGGATTTCCCTTTCCCTAGATAAAGTGTCTTCTTGGGCTATCGAGATTCATCTACCCGAAACACCTTGTTATAAGGCGCCAGTTTATTCTCATCGCCCGTTCTCTGTCTTGGAACTGGTCTTGACTTTTGACACATGCCAAGAAAGCATTTTAGAGATAGTTATAATATTGTTTATACAGACGAATATATTTCTCAGGCCTAGTAACTGTTATAGCTCTCTCTAGAACTGATAGAAGCTTTCTTCGTAAACTTTTTTTAAGTACTGTTGGATACCAACATCGTGATTATGTCGTTATTTTCCCGTCAAGTAACGTGTGTTATTCATTTTATTATGGCCTTGCATATGTTCTCACTGATAATGCATAAAGTAGTTATGCTTTATTTCCAAAAATGAGTAAGAAACATGTCACTTAAAATATTGTCCGTCGCTAGCCACTACTTTTTCCCATTTTTCTGTCATTATTTGAAATCCACGTCGGAAAATCGACCTGTCTTTGGAGGCTAACCACGAGTCGACACATTTTTGGCATCTTCATAATAATGAAAGTTTTGCTCAGCCAGGCCATGTGCCATCAAATGGAACACGTAATTATCGGACGGGGCAATGTCTGGTAAATTCGGCGGGTGGGGTAGAACTTCACGTTTAAGCGTTTCGAAGTAGTTTTTATCCGTTTTGCAGCACGTGGCTTAGAGTTGTTGTATTGCAAAATCACTTTGTCGTGTTTCTACTCGTATAGCAGTCAATATTTTTTCAATGCTCGGCTCAAATGCATCAATTATAGTCGATAGCGATCTCGTGTGATGGTTTCGAGCAGAAAGTAACAAGAAATGACTAGAAATAAACTGCACGAAAACTGAATGCATGGTCATCAGTAAAAAGGGCAGCCTAAAATGCCAAATGCAGGTCGGGGATACCAGAATGAAGCAGGTACAAAAATTCAAATACCTGGAAAGCTTTATAAGCGAAGACGGAAAGTGCGACACAGAGATCCAAAGGCGAATTGACATGGCGAAGGAAGCATTCCAGAAGTTGAGTAAAGTATTAAGAAACAGGACAATTTCGCTAGAAGCAAGGAAGAGAGTACTGGATTGCTATGTGTTGTCAGTTCTTCAATATGGCAGTGAATGCTGGACAATATCATCAAAGATAAAAGAAAAACTTGAAGCAACTGAAATGTGGTTCTACAGAAGGATGATGCGAATATCATGGATCGAGAATGTGAGCAATGATGTCTTGGAAATGATGGAAACAAAAAGGAAATTAATACTGAGCATCATGAAGAGACATCTGAAGTTCCTGGGACATGCAATGAGGAAGGAGGGCTTGGAGAACCTGAGACTAACAGACCAGATAGAGGGGAAAAAGAGACAGGGGAAAGCAACGGATAACATACTTGAAGGACCTAATCAGGTCGGTGATGTAACGAGGGTTGCATAGTGTAACAGAAGGTGTGCTCAGAGCCACCAGAGATAGAGAAACGTGGAAGGCCATGATCGCCTACGTCCTGAAGAAACAAGGCACATAGAAGAAGAAGAAGCTGAAACCAAATGCTGAGCAGAAGCTTCGAAACATGGATATTCGGCTTTGGCGCTGATGTTGATGTATAGCCTTGTTTTCTCCATGATCTTCTACACTTAGGGTTATCGCAGTGTATTGTGGTGCAATGGATATCGATTCGAAACGAGAAATCGGAAAGCCGAGTTCAAATTCCAGTTGAATTTCTTTTGAAATCCGTCTTTTCCCTCCAGTTATGGGTTAAATAATAGGACAGATTGGGTTCTATAGCCTTGGCTGGCAACCAGTCTCCCACAAAAAGCAATGGCAAACTACTGCGGGGTAATTTTCTGCCCAGTCAGTCATGTCTCTTTCGAGACATGATCGCCCAAGCGTGCATCACGTATGGCACTTACCTGACTGATATAACAACCAAATAGTGTCACTTGTTGAAAGCTATTTTTAATCTGAGAGTGTGCAGTGAGTTTGTACATTTCGGACCGTCTTGGACACCATGTATAATATCCAAATGAAAATCTCGATAATTTCATGCCTTTCCCAAGGGTATTTGCTCGTAAGAAGAAACGAACCCAACTGCAATTGGAACTCGTCTCTTCAACTAACAATTCCGTGTCGTTATCTATTACACCACCCTCACATCTAAACTTACAAAACCTAGTATTCCGAAGCGGTCACCCATCTAACTACTGACCAGGCTCGGCGTTGCTAGATGTGCGTGTGGTGCAATACATAATGCTTCAGAATTGTTAATCTAAGAGAGAATTTCAATTTTCGTTGGGTTTGTTATATACTCTTACACGCAAACATCCTTGGAAACATCCTTCTGCTTTTTCCAGTTATGTGTTCATTAGTAAAAATTGTATCCCTAGACCATTATCTCCAGAACTATCTTACAAACTAAGACATTTTTTGTATTTAAATAATCTGCAAAGGGCTGCTAAGTTGTCAGAATTTTAATAAACAAAAATTTTCATCACTAAAATCAAACAGCACCTCTAATATATCTTTTCCTTACGTCTTTCCTTGTAATCAAATGAAATCGTTTACTATTTACCTGAATTATCGACAGGGCGTAACGTACGTGCTAACTTTTTTATTTTTTACAATAAATGTAAAAAAGATCCAAAAGCCACTCGAGGTAGAGGGTTACAGAGTAAGATGCACTGTTGTAATAACTAACGAAGAGATAGAATTATAATATGGTGCTTTATTTCGACTTTAATATCAGTTTTATAACAGATATTTTACTCCAAAATTAACAGGTCTCTTACTCGTTCAGTTAGGAGTATGAATGAATTATTTAATCATCAAGTAGAATAATTTTAACTAAGACTTGAAGAAAATGATTGTAGATAATTTAGATTTGATGCAAATATCAATTATTAAAATCGATTGTTGTTTTTTTTATTACAGGTTAAAACGGTTATTTACATTATTCTAACAAGGCTCAGTCGATAAAAGTGGTGGTTGGATCCAGTGACTTAAGTTGTAAGTTAAATAACTGGCCAGAGCAGTGGTGAACAAAAACATCGTGAGTTGAGTTAAAGGAAGATAACTAAGGCATCCAGAAAGTGGCATGACTCATGGAATGAGAACAATTAAATTCAGTGATCAAAACAAAGGGTTATTTTCGAAATTTTATCACCTGAAGAAGGTGGGAGTGTACATCGTTGTGAATATAGCAACAAAGATGCAGACAATTGTCCGAACAATGTAAATAGTGTAAATAATTACAATGCTTCATCTCAGAAATATAGACAGAAATTTAAGGTTATTTTGACAACAAAGAGGAGGACAACATTCCGAACAATCCAAATAATGAAAATAATTATAATACCTTACCTTAGAAATATAGACAGATATTGAAGGTGAATATGGCAAACAAAGATGAGCCCAACAGTTGGAACAATGTAAATAATGTAAATAATTACAATACCTTATCTTAGAAATATAGACAGATATTGAAGGTAAATATGGCAACAAAGATGGGGACAACAGTCCGAACAAAATAAATAAGGTAAATATTTACAATGCCACATCTCAGAAATATAGACAAATATTGAAAGTTAATATGGCAACAAAGATGAGGACAGTCCGAACAATGTAATTAATTGCAATACCTCATATCAGAAATATAGACAGATAATGAATGTGAATATGGCAACAAAGATGAGGTCCACAGTCGGAACAATGTAAATAATGTAAATAATTAATATTCCTCATCTTAGAAATATAGACAGATATTGAAGATAAATCATCATAGGAGATTTGAATGCCAAAGTAGGCAAAAAGAGGGAAGGTATGACAACTGACAACTTTGGTTTAGGAATCCACAACGAAAGGGGAAAAATGTGGGTCTAATGGTGCTCAGCAAATGGCCAGGTAATAACTAACACCTGGCTAACAAGAACACCCACGACGTCTATGGATATGGAGAAGCCAAGGAGGTGACAGGAAAAACAGATAGACTACATAACCATAAACAGAAGATTCAGAAATGCGGTGGTTCAAAGCAAAGCCTATCCAGGCGCAGACTGTGGAAGCGACCACGTCTCAGTCATCTGCAAAATAAAGTGAAACTCCGGAGATTGAAGAAGCCTAGTGCAGCACCAAAACTGAAATACACGCTCGTGAATGACCTCAAACTACAGAAAGACTACACTAACAGCGTGAAAATCAAATACGAAGAACAAATTGGAAAAGGACACTCGAAATGCGAGTCACTAAAGGAAGCGATGTTAACATCAGCAAATATTGCCCCAAAGAAAATCAGGCGCAGAAATTTTTTTTCTGCGCCTGATTTTCTTTGGGCCAATATTTGCTGATGTCAACATCGCTTCCTTTAGTGACTCGTGGATGATTGAAGAGATTCTCAACATGATGCAAAGGAGGCAGAAAATGGTATCAAGACATGTAATGGAATACAGGTAATCACACAAGGAAATAAGGAGAAAATGCAGGCAGGCTAAAGATACTGCGAATATCGTGGATCGAGCATGTAAGCAATGATGAGGTTTTGGAAAGGGTGGAAACAAAAAAGAAATTAATACTGAAAATCAGGAAAAGACAGCTAAAGTTCCTGGGACATACAATGAGGAAGGAGGGATTGGAGAACCTGATAACAGGCCAAAAAGAGACAGAGGAAAGCAGCGGATAACATATTTTAAGAGCCTGAGCAGGAAAATGACAAAAAGTGGGGTTGCGTGGAGTAACAAGAGAAAGCGTGCTAAGAGCCACCAGGGATAGGAAGACGTAGAAAGCCATGATCGACTGCGTCATGAAAGGACAAGGCGCATAGAAGAACATATTGTATTCATTTCAATGCTTGGCCAGCTTATGAGAGCTTATGGCCTAACATATGCACTGATTCATTAAGTTTTTGTATTTTCTATTGATGTTCTCTATCTATCAGCTTCATCCTATAGGAGGCGGTAATCTCCCTTTTTCTCCATATATGGTAAGCTATATCTGATTTTTTCAATTTCCTCTTATGTTACGGCCTTGCGGTGTTCTTACAGCCTTATCTTAAGGAGTGTCCCGTTTCCATTTTATATTTCTTACCGCAACTGCATAAATAAAAGCGTTAGTTGGATCCAGGAACTTAACGCAAAGAGTTGTGAGTTCAATACCTGGCTACAGCAGAGGTGAACAAAAACCGAAAGAGTTGGATTGAAGGGAGAGAACTGATGCTGAGATATCTGGAAGAGGAATGACTTATGAAATTATAACAATCTAGCCCGGTTAATGAAATAAAGGGTTCAGTTAAAAATTCTATTCACCTGAAGAAGACGGCGGCGTACAATGGTCGAAAAGTCGTGAATATGACAAGAAAGGCGAGGAAAACAGTCCGAACAATGCAAATAGTTTAAGTTTGAGTTTTGTTTAACGGCATATCAACACCTTTGTGGGTTATATAATGCCAAAAAGGTGGGGTTTTAAGGTATTTTTTTAATGTTCGGTTATAATGAGAAGGTTAATTTAGTCAGATTTTGATGAAAATTTTAATTTTTGATTTTTTAATTTAAACTGAAGATGTCTGCTAGTTTTGTATTCAAAAATGTATTTTTATGTATATATTTCTATAAAAGTCTATTTTTATACTTTCATAATTCTTTGACCCCAGTTTGGAGGTTAATTATTTGTCTGAGACCCTAACAGGTGCTACCACTCCAGGTCAAGGTGGACCTGGGAACAACAGCTATTAAGAAGTGGTTCCATGCTGATCAGAACCTCTCAATCAGAGGCCTTGCTGCCAGATGCAGTTTACCGTCATGCCTAGAACCAAATGTAAATTGTCTATATAATTGCAATATCTCATCTCAGAACTATAGACAAATATCCCAGAATAAATACAGAAAACTATTAGCCTTTGAGAAAGGTATTAATGGTTTTGTTTTGTACTTCCTTAGCATTTTGCTTTATTTGTACTCTATTATCTTTGCACTGCCTCAGTATCTCTTTTAGTTTTTAGTATTTAGTTCGTATGTTATTGTTTTGTACTTCGTTAGTTTTGTACTTTTTTTGCTTTGTACTTCTTTTTCTTTGTAATTCTTTAAATTATTATTTCTTTAATTTTGTGATTCTTTAGATTTTCTATTTTTGTTTTGCATTTTTTTTAGCTTCGTACTTCATCATCCGGATTCTGATGAACAGAGCACGCAGCAGAATCGACCCAGACATAGGACAGGAACAATGTGGATTCGTTAAAGATACCGGAACGAGGAATGCGATATTCATGCTCAGAATGCTATCTGAACGAGCAATATCAAATGCAGAAGGACCTTTATCTGTGCTTTATAGACTACGCAAAGGCGTTTGACAAACTAAGACACAAGGACTTGATAGACATGCTCGACAACCACGACATTTTAGGAAATGACGTTAGGGTAATCAAGAATCTATATTGGCAGCAAACCGCTTGTGTACGGATAAGAAGTGAACTCAGCAGGTATGGAAAATTAGAAAGGGGCGTAAGACAAGGATGTGTTTTCGTACCGGATCTTTACAACCTGTACAGCGAAGCAATTATGAGAGAAATAAAAGCCTGGCCAGGAGTCGTCATTGACGGTCTCAATCTCAACAATTTCCGATAGGCGGTTGATACGGTGCTGGTAGCAGATACAGAAAGGAAAATGCAGGACCTTCTACAGAAGTTAACAAAAGAAAGTGAAAAGAATGGACTGAGCATAAACCTCAAGAAAATTGAATGTATGGTCGTCAGCAAAAAGAGGAGACCAATATGCCAAATACAAGTCAGAGAAACTAAAATAAAACAAGTTAAAAAAATTCAAATACCTGGGAAGTGTTTTGACAGCGGATGGAAAATGCGACACGGAGATCCAATGACGCATTGGCATGGCCAAATACGCATTTCAGAAGCTAACCAGAGTATTGAAAAACAGGAAAATCTCATTAGAAACAAAGAAAAGTACTGGATTGCCATGTGATGTATGTCCTTCTGTATGGAAATGAATGCTGAAGGATGAGGGAGAGGCTTGAGGCAGCAGAAATGTGGTTTTACAGAAGGATGCTGAGGATTCCATGAACAGAGCACGTGTACAACGATGAGGTGTTGGAAAGGATGCAAACGAGAAAACTGATAATGAATATCATGGGACACGTAATGAGGAAGGAAGGCCTGGAGAACTTAATACTCACAGGTCGGATAAAGAGAAGAAGAGGCAGGTGAAAGCAGCGCGAGACGTAATTGATAGGTCTGAGCAAATGGTTGACGGAGCGTGGTTTCGTAGAGATATCAAGAGAAAAATTATTGAGAGCGACAAGAGACAGATCCAAGTATAAGTCCATGATCGCCTACGGGCTGAAGGGACACGGTACATGAACAAGAAGAAATAAAACTAAGACATGCCTGCGTAGCTAATCAGTAATAAGAAGAGGTTGCAGTTCTTGCAATAGTGCAGAAAATCAATAATATATATATAAGGCAAGATGTTTGTGTGTGTGTCTGTTTATCTTCCTGTATGTCTGTATTTTTTCAGCCCTTTTATTTTAGTTTTTGCTTCGGGTTTGGCTCCAAGTAGGTATAATTGTCGTTCTTAGTCTCAGCCACGATATCATTTACTCAGAGGAATTATTTCGCCTTCAAAATTCAATTTACGACGAAAGAAATTTATTTGATATGGATACCAGGAAATCAAAATTTGACTTACATCCATTCATTTTTTTTTAGTCTACGGTTTTAACTGGAAACAACTATTGCTTTTTAGTCTTTCGTGCCAACGTCCAAAGAGTCTGAGCTCCAGGACCATGGATTAGTTTTAAAGCTTTCATTACGTCCGAGCAACTCCGGGAAATACTGCTCGTAAACAAATAAGAAATTATAATGTGGATATAAAGTGGGGGATCAATTTTCTATTATAATCAATATATAAACTGATCCTTCTCTGTGTGGCCACGCTAGTTTCTATTCATTTATGTTCTAGATTCATGGGCTTGAGAAAATAGATGGCAGTGCGGGGTTTGGGAGAGATACCAAGAGGGAAAATATTGAGAGCAACAAGAGACAGAGCCAAGTGGGAGTTCATGACCGTCTACGTCCTGAAGAAACACAGCACATGAAGAAGTAGAAATAAAACTAAAAGACCTGACTGCGTAGATAATCAGTAATGAGAAGAGGTAGATACATAACTAATCAGAATTTGATAAAGAAATAAGAAATTAAAATGTTGATATAAAGTGGGGGATCAATTCTCTATTATAAGCAATATATAAACTAATCCCTCATTTTGTGGCCATACTAGCTTTTATTCATTTATGTTCTAGATTTATGGACTTGAGCCAATGGATGGCAGTGCGGGGTTTGGGAGAGATACCAAGAGGAAAATTATTGAGAGCAACAAGAGACAGAGCCCAGTTGAAGTCCATGATCTCCTACGTCCTGAAGGAACACGGCACATGAAGAGGACTTCATTTTTTTTCTTTTTCATCTACTTTGTTTTGTACATCATTAGTTCTGTACTTATCTTTCTTTCTACTTCTTTTCTGTCGTAATTCCTTAGTTTTGTATATATTCAGTTTTTTTTACTTTTTTACTTTTTGTACTTTATAGTTTTGTAATTCTTTAGTATTTGCTTTAGTTTTTCGTCTACAGTTTGTATTATATTGTTTTGTACTTCTTTAGAATGGCACTTCTTTTACGTTGTATTGATTAACCTTTACACTTCATCAGATAGTTATTCCCTTATTGTTCCGTTGAGGAAGTCAGTAGGAAAGGAAAACACGAACAAATGGACTTGTAACAACAAGATATATTGAAAAACAAGAATACAGAAGGGTAAGTCTGAGTGGACACCTCCTCTCAGCTGCGACAAATAGTCTATATATGTCTACTCCCTGGCGTCTGTCCTGCGTCTGCGCATACAGAGCCTAGCCGGTATTTGTAATGAATGGAACAGTCCATTATAGAGGGGTTCTACTCCAACACTTATTTTGTACTAAATTTTGTAATTTTGCTTTAAACTTTATCAGTTTTGTACTTCTTTAGTTTTGTGCTTTTTTTCGTCGTACTTCTTTTTTTGTAGATTCTTAGTTTTGTAATTTGTTGTATTTTGTTATTTTTTGTACTTCATTAATTGCGTATTTCCTTAATATCTGTTTTAGTTTTTAGTTTACATTGTAATTTTCAATACTTTTGACCTTATTTGTGTTTGTACTTCATTGAAATGATACGTCTTTAATTTTCCTTTAAACATGTCAGATTAAATAAATTGCAAACATTATGTTTGCTTATTTTTAATAATCTCTCGCGTATTACGATCAAAAGATGTCAGAAATGAGCTGTAACGTTGACAGATGTTATTTTCATGCATTTCTCAAGGTACCCAAGTACTTTCAACCTCTTTCTGAGATCATCTTCAGGAGCGTGAAGTAATAGAAATAAGTACAAAATTTAGGAAGTACAAATAAAAAATAAAAATTAAATGATTGGAAAATAAAATTATAAAACAAAGGAAGTACAAAAGTGAAGAGGTACAAAAAAAAAGAGAATTGCAAAACTAAACAGGTACAAACATTCAAGAAGCACAATAAAAAGAAGGAAGTACAAAACCATAGAAGTACAAAACTAGGAAGAAACAATTGAAAAGAAATAAACCTTTAAAGAAGTACAAAACTAAGAAAGTACAAATTAAATATGGGTTAAAAAATGAAAATATGGGTTAAACTAATCCATGGTCCTGGAGCTCAGACTCTTTGGACGTTGGCACGAAAGACTAAAAAGCAATAGTTGTTTCCAGTTAAAGCGAAACCGTAGTCTCAAAAAAAAAATGAATGGATGTAAGTCAAATTTTGATTTCCTGGTATCCATATCAAATAAATTTCTTTCGTCGTAAATTGAATTTTGAAGGCGAAATAATTCCTCTGAGTAAATGGTATAACAGATATAACCGGAAAACTGTGTTGCTAAAAATTACTGTACATTTTTTTCTGCTTCAAATATAACGGTTGACAAATTGCTTGCGTTCATTAGAACGTGAAAATTATCCAAAATGGATTTTTTTATATGTTGTATTGTCATGGTCATGCACGTGTTAAATGCATGAAAAACCTGTTCTTTTTATAAACATTTTAGAACATTACCACAGTATTCATAGCTGATTCTATTAATTGACGGCTTAAGTGTTTTAATGAATATTGCCTTGAGAATCTGTAGTTTTCTTTTGTTGTTTTCTTGATGTAGGATAGTTGTATTATAGATCATTATTTTTATATTGTGAATGTCAATATGGATTATTGTTGTAGATGTCTACAAAGAGATGAATCTTTAATTTTGTATTTTTTATATTTTGTACTTTTGCTTTGTACTTTACCGGATTTGTACCTCTTTTAGTTAGTATCAACTTAGTTTTATACTTCTTTAAATCGAAATTTTGTCGTACTTTTGGCCGAACTCTTTTCTCAGATTGTGTACATCATTAATTTTGTACTTAATATTTTAGTTTTTTGCCTTTAATTTATACATTTTGTCTTGTAGTTCCTTAGGTTTGTATTTCTTTTACTTTGTACCTCATGAAATTTGAAATTCTTTAGGTTCATACTTGTTTTCTACTTCTTTAGATTTGTCTATATTTCTGAAATGAGGTAGTATTAACATTATTTGTATTATTGTCCTCATCTTTATTGCCATTTGTACGATGTTTCGGCCGTTGTACGCTCCTGCCTTCTTCAGGTGCTAGGAATGATATACCCCAGTGATTGTAATAAAGGGTTCGGTTCGAAATTCCTAGCACCTGATGAAGGCCGAAGCGCACAACGGCCAAAACATCAGCAACAAAGATGAGGGCAATAGCCCGAATAATGTAAATACTGTACTTCTTTAAATTTTATGTTTTAGGTTATGCACATTTTAGGGTTTGTACTTGTGCTTTACATCTTAATTTTGAATGTTTTGAAATATTTACTTCTTTTCAGTTGTACTTCCTTAGTTTTGTACTTCATTTTATTGTACTTCAGTTTTTGCTATTGTTTAGTTTTACAATTCTCCCGCTTTGTATCTCTTCAATTTTTCTTTCTTTATTTTCATACTTTTCTATTCTAATGTTTTATTTTTTAGGTTATATTTGCTCTTCCTTAGTGTTGTACACCACTAAATGTTTACTTCATTTCATTTGTACTTTCTTAGTTTTGTACTTCATTTTATTGTACTTCTTCAATTTTTGCTATTTTTTAGTTTTACAATTCTCCTGTTTTGTATCTCTTCACTTCTTTCTTTATTTTCATACTTTTCTATTCTAATATTTTATGTTTTAGGTTATATTTGCTCTTCCTTAGTGTTGTACACCTCTAAATATTTACTTCGTTTCATTTGTACTTTCTTAGTTTTGTACTTCTTTAAAGGTTTATTTCTTTTCAATTGTTTCTTCCTAGTTTTGTACTTCTATGGTTTTGTACTTCCTTCTTTTTATTGTGCTTCTTGAATGTTTGCACCTGTTTAGTTTTGCAATTCTCTTTTTTTTGTACCTCTTCACTTTTGTACTTCCTTTGTTTTATAATTTTATTTTCCAATCATTTGCTTTTTATGTTTTATTTGTACTTCCTAAATTTTGTACTTATTTCTATTACTTTCAAGTTATTCTAAACAGGAAACACAATTAAAGTTAATTCTTTTCTCATTGCAATGATGTAAGATCATTCGTTTTCAAATAAACAAAATTTAGTATAAGTCAAGCAATGTCATCCGTGCGGAACTGTCTTGAAAGTCAGAAATGCATACATAATTCACAACATCCGGTTATCCGGTTTGGTAAAAATTAATGTATTTAAACAATTCAATCAGTTAAGTGCCAAACGTGATATGTCTCGAAAGAGACACGAATGACTGGGCAGAAGATTATCCCGCAGTAGGTTGCCATTGCTTTCTGCTGTAGACTGGTTGCGGACTAAGGCTACAGAACCCAATCTCTCCTAATATTTAACCCATAACTGGAAGAAAGAGGCGGATTAATACCTTTCCCAAGGGTATTTGCGCGTAAGTGAATGCAAGAAATTCGACTGGAATTCGAACTCGGCTTCCCGATTTCTCGTTCCGAGCCGATATCCACTGCACCACGACGCACATTTAAACAATTACTTGACTGATTGCGAGGCTATGAATTCATTGTGTATTTCCGTGAGGTCACACTCATTTCTGTCGGAGACACAGCACCTAAATTGTACCCAAATTTTATATTTAAATTCTATAAAAAATATTAAAAAAAGTAACTGATTATTTGCTCAAAACCGTTTTCCAGGTTTTAGTGGGAGGCGTGATAATTCTGTAAACAATGGTGCAAATCTTGAATGTAACGAGAAATAAAGTTACTGACACAAAATTATATTTTACATTTGTCATACTGTTTGTAATTACGAAAGGAATTATTACCATTTCCTTTGTACGCCGTTATCAGTTATGACTGTTTAATATATAGAAACACAAGGCAAAGATGCATATTGTTGCCGAATTTATACAGCCAGTCTAGGGAAACTATCCGAAAGGGGTTACCGTATAAGTCGGCGTACAAGGCGACCTTTAACATTAAAAGAAATCCGTCTATAAAAAGAAAAAGGAGATATAAAATGTAAATCTTAAGTCTTGTGGTTTATGGCATGATTAGCAGTATAGCTCGGCGTTGCTAGGTTGTACTGAAAGGTTTAAAACTAATCCATGGTCCTGGAACTCAGACTTATTGGACGTTGGCACGAAAGACTAAAAAGCAATAGTTGTTTTCCAGTTTCCGTAGACTGAAAGAAAAATGAATGGGTGTAAGTTAAATATTGATTTCCTGGTATCGATATCAAATAATTTTTTTTCGTCATAAACTGAACTTTGAAGGCTAAATAAGTCCTCCGAGTAAATGGTATCATGGCTGAGACTAAGAACTACAATTATACTTACTTAGAGCCAAACCCGAAGCAAAAACTAAAATAAAAGAGCTGAAAAAATACAAACATACAGGCAGATAAACAGACACACACACACACACACACACACACACACACACACACACACACACACACACACACACAAACATCTTGCCTTTTATATATATATATATATTATCGATTTTCTGCACTATTGTAAGAACTGCAACATTAAAACTTATGTCATTGTCCATGAGTGTATCAAATTTGATTAAAATCGGATCACTCCTTCTATAACCCGATTTTTTCGATTGTCGATTTTCGATATTTATCGGAGGTACCTCGACACAAAACCTAGCTAAGAACACCCGCAGACGCTTATAGTACAACTGTGTAAATTTTCAAGAAAATCGATTCAGCCGTTTCGGAGTCTATAGGTAACGGAGACACACACAAGCAGAGACACACACACATAGACAAAGTTCCATTTATAAATAAGTTTAGATAGATGTTAAAACTGGAGATGTTTTTTCAGTAGGTTAACCCCTGCCAAGGTAATTCTGTACACAACTATTTTCATTAGTATTATAAAATAATAAAAGGTTAGTGACATGATATGCGCTCTGATTGCACACCAAAAAAAAAAAACATATTCATCAAGAGAAAAATCCAAAATCATTGTCATTGTGGTAGTTGATTGAATATATCCTGCCTCTTTTTTTCCCCGATGATGTTGAACAACACGTACGTGTGACTTAACAAGCAGTTTAAAAATCGCATTCGAGAAGAATAGAATGAGTGGAAGGTTCTTCTTCTTTTATATACCCTGTCTTTTCAGGACGTAGGCGATCATGGCTTTCCACGTCTCTTTAGCCCTGGTGGCCCCTAGCGTGCTTTCTCCTGTTTCACCACACAACCCTCGTTGTCATCCACCTGATCAGGCACCTTCAAAAATGTTATCCGCTGCTTTCCTCTGTCTCTTTTCTCCTCTATCTGGCCTGTTAGTAACAGGTTCTCCAAGCTCTCCTTCCTCATTGCATGTCCCAGGAACTTCAGTTGTCTCTTCCTGATGCTTAGTATTAATTTCTTTTTTTCTCTTCCATTCTTTTCAAAACCTCTTCATTGCTCACATGCTCAATCCATGATATTCGCAACATCCTTCTGTAGAACCACATTTCAATTACTTCAAGTTTTCCTTAAGGTTGACAGGGAAAAATCATCCAGGCTACCATAATAGCCCCACCTAAAACACAGCAACCAGATATGAGGTTATTGTAGACTTTAATTAGTTTACTGATATATATCCCTACCATTTTTCATTAGAGTTTTAATGAAAATAAAGTATATCCTTCATGAGTTTATTTAAGAAACTAAATACAATACATAGTTAAATACGATTTGGTAATAGTCGTCTTGTAGGGCGAATATAGCCCGAAATCTAGATTTTAAAATGAATATCTAGATGTCGTCTTATCTGTCCAGTCGCCTTGGACGCCAAAAAAATATGGTACTTAATTTTCTATTCTTAACGTTTTTTTTATCGATCTGAAATCGGTTTGCTCCTAGTGTAGGTTCTGGATTATTATAACATCACGTGTAGACATACACACGTGCATATATTCAAACTACATTTCATCGGGTACTTGACACATTCAAATACACACGTGACTATTTATTACGCGTGCGTAGCAGAGATTTCTGTGTCCCGCCCTTGTACGTAAGAGTTATTGATTAAAGCACACATCTGGTCATTAATGTCAGCGTCGACGTTTATCGCCATGGCGACTGTTAGCTTGTTTGTCGAATGACCCCGACATTTTAAATGTAAAATGCCTGTGGCGCCCATTGCTTTGAGCAAGCAAGAAAAATCTGAGAAGTTATTTTAAAAGATTAAAGGAAAACCGAGGAATGAACAATAATGAATTGAAGAAAGTGGATGGAACATATATACAGAATTACAGAACTGGATTAATATTTTGATAGTTCTGAACAGAATTGAGATAGATAGATAGATAGATAGATAGATAGATATGAACAGAAAGATATAATATATATATATATATATATAGAGAGAGAGATAGTGAGAGAAAAAGATAGATAGATAGATAGATAGATAGATAGATAGATAGATATGAATGAATGAGATAGATAGATAGATAGATAGATAGATATGAACAGAATCAGATAGATAGATAGATAGATAGATAGATAGATAGATAGATAGATAGATATGAACAGAATGAGATAGATAGATAGATATGAACAGAATCAGATAGATAGATAGATAGATAGATAGATAGATAGATATGAACAGAATGAGATAGATAGATAGATAGATAGATAGATAGATAGATAGATATGACAGAATGAGATAGATAGATAGATAGATAGATAGATAGATAGATAGATAGATAGATAGATAGATAGATAGAATTAGAATTAGATAGATAGATAGATAGATAGATAGATATGAACAGAATGAGATAGATAGATAGATAGATAGATAGATAGATAGATAGATAGATAGATAGATAGATAGATATGATAGATAGATAGATAGATAGATAGATAGATAGATAGATAGATAGATAGATAGATAGATAGAACAGAAAGATATAATATATGTATATATATATAGAGAGAGAGAGAGATAGTGAGAGAAAGAGATAGATAGATAGATAGATAGATAGATAGATAGATAGATAGATAGATAGATATGAACAGAATGAGATAGATAAACTTAGCTCTATGGTGCCCCATATATATAAATTTACTCGAGTCACAAGATTAGCAACTAGATCCCACTCTATTATTGTGAAACCAATAAAATGTAAACGCAAATTCTACTCTATCAGCTTCTTTTCTCGCACTTAACTTTATGACGAATCCTGCCGAATGTAGTAGGGGTCGCAGGTTCGAATCCTGCCGAATGGCACACATTTTCGTACTAAAAATTTATCGTGAAATAATCAGGCCGGTAGATATAAATATAAAATACTGTTTAATTAAAAACAGAATATCTACTTAAATACGAGTATCGGTAAAAATAATGTCCAAAATAATATATATATATATATATATATATATATATATATATATATATATATATATTGTCAGAAGGTGCTAATAAGCAGGTACCAAAACACAACGGCTCTTACAGTATTTACATTATTCAGACTATTGTCCTCATCTTTGTTGGCATTTGTACGACGTTTCGGCCGTTGTACGCTCCGGCCTTCTTCGAACCGAACCCTTTATTACAATCACTTTGATATATCATTCGCATTCCTTGCGTAGTAGTAACGCCACTATTGGCTACAGAAGCGGTGAACAAGTAACTTGCAGGGTTAGAGGGAGATAACTCATGACTTCCAATCATGGCATTACTAATACGCAAGGAATGAGAATTATATACACCAGTGATTGTAATAAAAGGTTCGGTTCGAAATGGCAACAAAGATGAGGACAATATTACGAATAATGTAGATACTGTAAATACTACCTCATCTCAGAAATATTTAAATACTGTAAATACTACCTCATCTCAAAAATATGTAAATACTGTAAATACTACCTCATCTCAGAAATATAGACAAACAACAACTTTTGTTATAAACCCTTATAATAAAAATTTTATTATATATATATATATTAGAATGGAATTTGTATTAATCAATTTTTTATCATTTTAAACGTTATTTATATTAAGCAGGTACTCGTATTTGAGCAAGCACATTTTCTTCATTTAACAGTATTTTTAATTTTCGTCTCCATGCTCGAATGATCGAGAAATCTTACGAACTATTGTTTAATCGTCTATATCAGTAGATTTTAAAAAATCGAAGGACACTTTCTTCCCCTTTCGGTCGAATGACGTATGTTCGATCCCTACCGAAGAGAGCGATTCTTCCGTTTTAAGATATCTTGAACATCCATGCCGTTAGACGAAAATAAATAAACAAATATACTGTTGAATAAATAAACATAGTTTACTCAAATACGAGTGTCCACTAAAATAACGTTTAAAATGATAAAAAGATAGATAATATGAATTAAAATTATATTTGAAGTAGAAATTTTAAATTGAAGTATGGAAAAGACCTCGATATAACCTGAAGCATAGTAGAAATAGCCAAACCTTACAACCTTACCTCATATGGTCGCTCGGTAGAAGAAAGCGAAGTTTTACCGTGTTATATACAATGTAACATACGCCAGTAGCTGAGAGTGTTCAAATTTATTAATGAATGAACGATGGGTATATATATACATATATATATATATATATATATATATACTCATCGTTCATTCATTAATATTTACGCCCTAACACCCTGATTGAGCACTCTGGAAGAATAGTAGACTTTGAAAAACAGTAGCTACTCTGGCGTGTACACATCGCTCGTTCAGTAAGATGAATTAGAGCACCCTAGCTATTGGACGCGTATTATGATAACACATGCGCTAAAAGGTCTGCCTTCTTCCACCGAACGTCCATAGCCCAGAGGCAGAATCGCCGACTAACGCCAATTCGGTCGCGTTTCAATCCTGGGTTAAAAAGCAATGGGAGTCTAACCGTACTGATGAGCTGTGATACAGCGAAACAGATCTGTCTGCGGATATATATATATATATATATATATATATATATATATATATATATATATGAGGTTAATACTAATTGAAATACATTTCACAGTTAGATATTTACTTTTAAAATGTGTTCAATACGAAAGTAGACCAAAGCTATAGAGTTATGCACCATCATCAGGCAGTGAAACTGGTTGATGATGGTAGATTAAAAACCGAAACTTTATAGCTATTGTTGCAATATGCTGTTATTATAGTAATAAAAATAATTATAATATATATATATATATATATATATATATATATATATATATATATATATATATATATATATATATATATATATATATAAAACCAACCAAGTGCTTAAGGAAAATAATCACTGACGAACTATATAAAAATAAATTGGAACATAGAATTATTTCTTTAAAATAAATCTTTCTTTTTATATAAAAAACTTTACAACAAATAAATAGATAAACCAAAAAATTATATTTTAGTTTTAAATAATCTTTTCTTTTTAAAAAAAACTTTACAACAAATAAATAAATAGACTAAAAAAGATAAGTAAGCAAAAAAATATAGAATTGGTACTCATTGAGAATATTACATCAAAAGTAATAAAACTGAAGAGGAAAAATGGAAAATGATAAGATCAGGTTAAAGGCAGGTTAACATTAAGGAGGGACAAGAAACAAGGAAAAGGTAGGATGAGGGGGGGAAGGGAAAAAAGGAAAAAAGAGAAAAAGTTGGTTAGTATGTATTCTTTGAGGCCAAATCCCAAAATGAATCTCCATTCTGATGAGCCACAAGAAACACCCACATACATACACAGCAAACCAAAGGTTTTTGTCATTTAAATGTAAATCATCTGCACAACTAACATCAACATTGCCTGATGATGAGAATCTATCTCGAAACATAGAAAGTTCCGTGTCGCAATGTACAATTGATACATAACTATATAATTACAATAATATTAAACTCTATAATACTCATTATATTGAGCACTGTTTATAATAAAATAAATGCCAGAGCACTCAAAATAAAATAAAAACATTGAGTCCTCTTCACCTGGAATTATATATTATATACACACATATATCTATAATGGATATAATTTTTTTTAATCTGAGGTCAGGTTTGCCAGGAGATATTTCTTTTCCTTGAAAGACTACTGACAAAATGTATTTTCTTTTATTCAAAAGATATTGTTGGTTGGAATAAGTTGGTGCAATGAACAAAACGGAGCCAAAATAATATAACCTTTCGTTTTTCTTAGAATTATTCACTTAATGACTCCAGACTGGGTAGGACCGATTACTTTCATTTGATATACACATCTTCGAGTCAGGAATATTAAAGCAAGCAGATGCAGACATTTAAATACCTGGTAAGTGTTCAACAGAGGTCGAAAAGTGCTACCCTGAGATCCGAAGGCGTATTGGCATGGCCAAAAACGAATTTTCAAAGCTAAACAGAATATTGAAAGACAGGAAAATTTCGTTGAAAACAAAAGATTACTGGATTGTTACGTGTTATTTTCCTCCTATATTGCAGCGAATGCTGGACTGTCTCCTCAAAGATGAAGGAGAGACTCGAAGCAAGAGAAATAGTTCTAAAGAATGAAGCTGAGGATACCATAGACCGGTGATTCCCAACGTGGGCGTACGCCCCACAGGCGGACAATTTGATTTTTAGGGGGCAATTCGATTGTTAGGTGTTTTGCTAATAAAAGTCTTTGTTCTTGTGATCTATTAGCTCTAACACTCCAATAAATAAAAATTTAGCAATGTTACATATATTTCATTCATCATTTGTCTTGGATTTTTAAATTACCATCGATTACACTGCTACCCGGTAAATAACTTCCATTTTAAAATAATTTTAGAACTTCATTTTCCAAAGTTTCCAATCGCCTGCAGCCTCTCTCTCACCGGCGCGACGTGGCTTCCTTGTCTCTCTTCTATAAATACTTTCACAGCTTCTGCTCCGATGAACTTAGATCACCGGTTCCCCCCTACGTACGAATTTGCACGAGATACTAGATTAGCAACTAGATCCCACCCTTTTACAGTGAAACCAATAAAATACAACCGCAATTTCTACTCCAACAGTTTCCTTTCTCGCGCTTCCCGACTGTGGAATTCCCTGCCACATGATTGCTTCCCCGACGGCTACAATCTCCAGGAGTTCAAATGTAAGGTCAATAGACATCTCCTAACACACTAACTCGCCTCCATTCTTTCAAACACTCTTCCCATCTACCCAGCCTCCGTATCCTTACCCATCTATCACCCTCCTTTTGACATTTCCTATATCTAACAACTCTCTCTCTCTTTACCTTCCCCTATGTAGCCCCATGCGCAATAGTGGCAGTGGAATGCCTTGCTTGGGGTGAAATGATTTTAAAAAATCCCTAATAATTTAGTTTTTGGTAATTTCTTACTCAGAACTTTAATTGTCTTTAATTTATTTTTTGTTTTTCATGGATGCCATGTTGTTTTTAAGTTTCATTAAGCAACCTTAAGACTTTAAGGCAGTTTGAGCCTAAAACAAACTTTAAATTTTAAGTTTAAAATAAAAGCTTAAAACAAAGTGTTGGTGTTTTAAGCATCACCAAAAACGGGGTTCACTTTTTACATAAGAAATATATATCAATATATGGGTTGGAATGTTGTTTTGTTTTTATGGCATATCAACCTCGGGGGGTCATTTATTGCCAACTAGAGTTTTATTTATTTATTGCTGGTAATACCTTTTTCTTTCAACAATTTATTGTTGTTTTTATATAATTTTTGTGTCTAGTAATACTATTTTTTTCGAGCATCAAGATTCAATGGGATTTGTTTTTAAGGGCAGGGTCCCAAGTCCTACTCTGTTATTTAACTCATAACTGGAGGGATGGGGCGGATTAATACCTTTCCCAAGAGTACCAGTGCTTAAGTGAATGCAGAGTATTCAACTGGAATTCGAACTCGGCTCACTGATTTCCCTTTCCGAGCTGATATCCTCTGCACCACAATGCACATCCGTCACTATACGCTTACAGCACCTGATATTCCCAAGCAATCACCCATCTAAGTACTGACCAGGCTCAACGTTGCTTAACTTCTGTGATCGAGCGAGAACCGGTGTATTCAATGTGATATGGCCGTATACCTCAACATATGGAAGGGGGGACATCAGGATTCTAGAGGTGATTAGGTGGGGCATGGCCAAAAAATGTTGGGAAACACTGCCATAGACCGACTATGTGAGCGCTGACAAAGCTTCGGAGAGAATTGAAACGAAAAAAAAAACTTATAATTAACACCAGGAAGAGACAGTTTAAGTTTATAAGACATGTAATGAGGAAGAAAGGCCTGGCGAATCTTATAAAGGGTAGATAGAGGAAAAGAGAGGCAGGAGTAAACATCGCTTGACATACGTAATAGGCTTAAGCAAATGGATGGCAGAGCAGGGTTTTGGAGAAGTAACAATACCAAATGTATTAAAAGCTACAAGGGACAGGAAGATGCGTAGGGTTGAGATCACTTATGCCCTGAAGAGATATTCCTGTTCTACGCCAGTGTAAATGAGATTCGATAATTAAAAGGATGATCTGAAGCACCGATTGTGTCATTTTTTTAAATGTCGCTCTATAAACAATATTCATTGTTTAACAATTAACATGTAGAGGGCAGTTGTCTAAGCTTTTACAATCGGTTGATTCTATCTTAAATCAACCAACGGACACAACTGACATTTTCAGAAAAATCTGGAAAAAATCACAGCTGTTTCTTGTTCAAAATTATTGATAAATACAAAACATTAGATCTGTCTCTTTAATAATTTAAAAATCAGAACATCTTGAATATCCACTGCCGTTTTTGGCGTTTGATAAATAAGGCTTTCAACGGACCTCAGAGATTCAGACTACAAGATATATTTACAATCTATAAAGTGACGAGGGTGGACGTTGTGTAAGTATTTGTTTGTTTGATAGATTCGACTTAGCATCTGCATTTTGTGGTTTAGCTCGACAGGAGTTGCGCTCAGATGTAGATCAAAATTTTAGAACGCAAACTACATATTGAAATTTTTCAGAAAGCCAAAACTACGGGTAGAAAAAAAAATATATATATATATCACTCCGCAAAGTCAGAGATCAGTTTATGTATTGATTATAATATAGAATCGATCACCCCATTTTAAATTATCTATATCTATATATATTGCCCCTCTCACCCTAATCCAATAGAGACATTCTACATTGTTATCTATATCTATAAAAGAGACGAGGGTGGACGTTGTGTAAGTATATGCTACGTAAATTTATCATGTGTTTTTTATTCTTATTTTTCCTTAAACTACCCGAGTGAAACTGAGCTAGACTGTGAGTTACCATACACACACACACACATATATATATATATATATATATATATATATATATATATTGGTTACTTTTCAGTCCAAATTTACTGATCTAATTTAATTATGGCCCAAAACTAAATTATATATATATGTGTGTGTAATTATTTAATTAATAATTACATATATGTATAATTATTTAATTATATAATATATATATATATATATGTGTGTGTGTGTGTATGTGCGTGTGTGTGCATGCGCGTGTAATTATTTAATTAATAATTATTTATTATTTAATTATGCTATTATATTTATTTATTTATATGTATATAATTATTTAGTTTTTGGTCATAATTAAAATAGACAAGTACACAGTTTTATTAAAAAGTATTCAATACATTTATATTGAAGAACTTTTTAATATTTTTCATTTGTAAGCGAGTTATTAGGCAACCTAGGTTTTTACCTTTCGGTGTCTACAAATTATTTATTATAACTGATTTTACCGCTTTTATCACATTATAAATCTCCTGAAGACACCGAAAGGTAGAAACCTGGGTTAGGTAATAACTCGTTTAAAAATGAAAAATATATATATTAGTCATTCGTATACAAAGATGTTTCGCTGTATTCAGACTCCAAGATAGATTTACAATAGTTAATATATCCTGAAGATTAGAAAAATGGAAACGGCTTAGATGTGTCTTATGTGCTTTTATTTTTATGAAGATCTAAATGTGGTTAAAATGTAAAAATGCCACTTTAAGATACGATATCCAAATGTTTTCCTTTCATTTATGACCTAATAGACTATTTTTAAGGAGAAACCGTATTCATTTCTATCATAGGAATGCTGGTATTACTGTTTGAGAATTTCTCGAATTTTTTTAAAATCCTTAAATTGTCTATTTTCATTTCATGAGCAAACCAGTTAGGTAGTTTAAGAAAATGTTCATATTTTTACCACGTGTCTTGACATGTCTGAAGATCATGTTACAGAAATTTCATTTTAAGGACAAATGTGTATATAGGATTAAAATGTATTTATCAAGAACATCTTGTTATACCAAAATCATGGTTTTGTTGAATTTGGCACCACTATAAATTTGATTCTTTCGAAAATATAAAATCAAAATTTCTTACCTCCTATGATTTTTATGGAACTAAACCAATTTTCGTATAAATTTACCTTTGCTCTAAATAGTTTAGATGCAATGCGCCCTTAAGAAAGAGTTTTGCAGAAGGTTTACGAAATGTTTAACTGAACGAAGAAACTAAACCAGAATAAAAATTCCTGTAGATTATTTTAATATAATTATTTTTCATTTTAATTAGTCAAAATAGAGAACATATCTCTTAATTTACTGATGTTAAGCAATTTCATCGATACTCAAAATATACACAGATTAAGATTATGATCATGACGATGATAATCCTCTTTGTTACAATAAAACCTTTATCTCTCTCTCTCCTCTCTCTCTCTCTCTCTCTCTCTCTATATATATATATATATATATATATACAAAGGTTTATATATATATATATATATTTCACTCCTGTCACGCTCATGGAGAGAGAGAGACAATAGCGAGGCAGCGTCGGCTCAATTCATTCTTTTAACTACTAGTTATTAAACTTTACTACTAGTTATGAAAACACGTGCCGCTTGTTTGTTCTTTAACAGTGCCTTATTATTTTATATATATATATATATATATATATACATAAAATCGAAAATCTAAGAGCGAGCCAACAACCTACCACGGTTTCGCTTAACAGCTCGCCAGGGAAATTGGCTAAAGACTTAGAAATTGCGCAGCATATATCTAGAATTTCAGCTTAAACAAGGAAGACACCCTTTTCTTGAGTTTGGTGTCTTCCTTGTTTAATTTCTAAGTCTTTAGCCAATTTCCCTGACGAGCTGTTAAGCAAAACCGTGGTAGGTTATTGGCTCACTCTTAGATTTTTGATTTTGTTTGCTCTACTTTCGCTTTGAGTGCTTTGTGTACTCTGCTTTCGTATTGAGTTCTTTATTGTTAAGGTTTTCGTCTAGGGCTTTTTTTTCTTTCATACGAATGCTTGATTTTTTGTTCAGGTATTTCATTTGTTTCTTTTTTTTTTTCCTTCTTTTCCCTCCGGGTTCGTTCCGGTTGGTTTCAAGACGATTTCATTTGTAGTTTAATTATTGCTAGTTTGACAGAATTAGTTCTGTTAATATTGGTATTATTACTATAATTAGTATTACTATATATATATACGTATATTACTTTTCGATCGCTTTGTATATATAAATTGCATCTGAGCGTGCAACCGTGTAAAGTTAATATGTCATACTTATGTTTGAACGTTACGTAAAAAAATTGATAATTACTGCACACAAAAACTATTTGAACTGCCAGGTAAGCTCGAATTATATCAAAAAGATATCAGGATAATCAGTAATATTTTTTGGGAAAAATTAAAATGATAAGGCACCGTTAAAGAGCTTTCATAACTGGTAGTAAAGTTTAATAACTGGTAGTAAAGAGAATGAACTGAGCCGACGCTGCCTCCTTATTGTCTTTCTAATGAAGTGAGCCGACGCTACCTCGCTATCGTTTCTTTGTCCATGATTGTGATCGGAGGGATATATACACTACCAGCCATAATTTTTAGGCCACCCCAGTGTTTTAAAAAATGATGTATTTCATACTATTTTTAAGTATTTATTGCCAAGTGAATAATTGTAAATGAAAATAGAATGGTTCATTTGTTAACACTGCGCAATAAGATCTGCATCAAATGAATTTATAGATATTTAATAATTACCTCTATTGCAGTTTCAACACTGAAAGAATGAAGAAAATTTATCTTTCCTTTCTTACCTTAAAACCTTTTGCAAATTTATAATAACAAAAGAACCATTCTTATTTCATTTGGCAATAAATACTAAAAAATAGTATGAAATACATCATTTCTTAAAAAACAAACAAACTGGGGTGGTCTAATAATTATGGCCGGTAGTGTATATATAGATGAATGTATCCTCTCTATTATTATTATAATAGAGGCCATTGTGTATTTATTTGTATATATATATATATATATATATATATATATATATATATATATATATATTAATATTAATTATAGTTATAATACCAATATCGACAAAACTAATTCTGTCAAGATTATCAATAATAAAACTGCAACTAAGAACGTCTTGAAACCCACCGGGAACGAACCCAAAGGGAAAAGAAGGGAAAGAAAAAAGAAACAAACGAAATACTTGAACAAAAAGTCAAGCATTCGTGAGAACGAAAAAAAAACCCAAGACGAAAACCTTAACAATAAAGAGCTCAATACGAAAGCAGAGTGCACAAAGCACCCAACGCGAAAGTAGAGCAAACAAGCCAATTTTCCCTGACGAACTGTTAAGCGAAACCGTGGTAGGTTTTTGGCTCACCCTTAGATTTTCGGTCCTATATATATATATATATATATATATATATATATATATATATATATATATATTCCCTCTTGTCATGCACTCAAAGGTGATAACCTGTGAAGAAACCGCTAATAATCCTCTCAAATATTTTGCCATTTTTGACGGCGGGGGTAACCTCGTAAAATATAAACCGAATAAAAGAAGAAGAAAAAAAATAAACAGATCAAAACAACAAAAGCGAAACGAAAATCGACGACTATAAAAAAAAAATGGAGTACAAAAGTAGGTGATCGGTTAAAGGATGAAGAAGTGGGGGAAAAATTTTAAATAAATGAGAAAAGGAAAATGAAAGAAGAAAAGAAAAGAGAAAAGAGAAAAACAGAAGAAAAATGAACAATATGAAGAAAAAGTAAAAACGAAGAAGGGGTAGAAAACGAAGGTAAAGTAAAATAGAAGAAAAAAAAACAACCAGAAAAAAGAAGAAGAAGAAGAAGAAAAGAAGAAGAAGGAGGAGGAGGAGGGATAGAAAAAAAGAAAGAAAAAGAGGAGGAATAAAGTTAGAAATAAAAATACCAATTTAAACGAATGGAAAGTGGTCGAAAATAAAAATCGACATTAGTGGAAATGAAAAGAAACAAAAAGAAATGAATTAAGAGATCAAATATCTTGAAAGAGAAAACACAAATAAAAAAAAACGGATTAAAAATAAATAACCGAATAAAACAGTAAATTAAATAACGAAAAGGCAGATTAAGAAATTAATCCGTGTTTAAATTCTAAATATTCTCCAGGTGAACTTATATTTCTCTTATATTGGATCGCAATATCAACGCCTCTTGAGATCGTATTTGGGAATTCAATCCCTGCGCCGGGCAGTGTGTACTTGAACTAAGTGGAAACAGGTCGATCAATCACGGAGGAGTTTTAAGAATAAGAACTAAACACTATATCCCTAGACATGAGCAATGGAAAGAGACAGTCTACTCCTGTTAGATTAAATAAAGTGTTTTGTTAGGAATTCCTTGCAAGTTACTATATCAATATCCAGGTGATGAAGGCGGGAGGGTGCAACGACCCAAAAGTTGGGATAAGAATGACAAAGATGACGACACTCGTATGAATGTTAATAATGTTACTGTAAATAACACCGATCGATATTGCGAAGCAAAATCACTCTTTCGACTCTTAGTATTCGTTTAAAGTCAGCATATCTCCTCTTACCCGTTGTTTCCGACGTAGCAGAGTCCGAATAACACTTATCAAGCCACTGCTTTGCTTGAACAGTTTTTTTCCTATCAGAAAGCAATGCTTTATCAACACACGGAATTCAGATTTTTCAACAAATTTGCAACAGCAGCTTCCCTTAAATAACTATAATTTGTAAACTAATAATTCGATTGGGCCCAAGTTTTGTCACGTGCCATTTTTTGAAGGTTAGTACTTCATAAAAATTATATGGATTTTTTTATTAGTGCACACTGCGCCTCCTCGGCCTTATCCTATTCAAGCAATACACTGCGCCTCCTCGGCCTTACCCTCTCTTCAGACCTCAAATGGAACCACTATATCGAATCCATAGCTAAATCCACTGCTAAGAAGGTTGGGTCATTATGTCGATCCAGGACGTTTTTTCCGCCTGAATCAATCCTGCATATATACAAGTCAACCATCCTTCCGTGCATGGAGTACTGCTGCCATTTATGGTCAGGCGCCCATGCCGCTCACCTCAGTGTTCTCGACAGGCTCCAAAGAAGAGTCTGTGATCTGATAGGTACTGACTTGGTGGCTCGACTGCAGCCACTTCCCCACCGACGAAATGTGTCCTCCCTTTGTCTGTTCTATAAATACTTTCATGGCTTCTGCTCGGACGAACTTAAGTCACTGGTGCCTCCACAACAGGTGTATACTCGTGCAACCAGATTGGCAACTGGATCCCACCCATTCACAGTTAGGTTAGCCAAATGCAGACGACAATTCTACTCCTGCGGCTTCTTCTCTCGCACTTCCCGCCTGCGGAACTCGCTCCCATATTCTTGCTTTTCTGATGGCTACAACCTCCAAGAATTTAAATGCAAGGTCAATACTCATCTATTAACCACTGGATTCTAGCTCTCTCCCCACCCCGTATATCCTTCCTTTTCCCTCCACCTATGTAACTGTCATCGCACCTGCACTCTCAGCTTTCTATTGCTCCTTTCTAACTGGTCTGTACTCCTCACTCTTTTCTAATTAATCTTTTTACAGTTATGTAGCCCCCTGCACATCAGTGGTATTTCCGCCTTGTTCGGGTGAAATGATTAAAAAAACAAATTTATATGTCAGGCCCGGGACTTATTGACTAATGTGTTACATTCACTGAAGTTTCAAGATGGCAAACACCCTCATTGATTTCGATTTCCGAACTGAAAATTTGGTCATTTATCTTATTTGACGTCAGAATAGATAAGAAAAAACTCGGTTTTAACAATCAAACACGCGGTGAAGTTACTTATTAACTGATAACAAGAACAAAAGATAAAACAAGGTAGACCTCTACCAATGTCCGATCACACTGTACTAATAATACCGACTCTATTTATAGATCAGGATTGGTTTAATCAAATGACATCAAAACTAAATATACAGGGTGATTGAAAAGTTACTCCCTATTTTATGTATTGTGAATTTATATATATATATATATATATATATATAGATATATATATATATATTGATATATATTGATGCATGTTTCATTAAATAATATACATAAGTTTTGTCGATTTATTTTTGGGTAAATTTTTTTCATATCGTCTGATGAGCTTAATAGCATTATCGTTGAAAGAGGAAAGAAAATCACAATATTGATACATGTTTTTATTCAATCCTTTCTGAGCTTTCGGCTTACATCAGACATTATCAAATATGAAAATAGTGTTGCTTGTAACGGGCAGTTCGCGGACGAACGATAGTAGTAGTCGTCTATTTTGTTTGTGTGGAGGATTGGCGAACACGTGCGTGCATGCTGGAAGCGAAAATCGCACTACAGCTTGTGGCGTCTCACATGACCACCCGAGATTGGGGGCGAGAATTATTAAGTATGGAAAGCCGTTGGGATAACCAGTAATACTTCTGAGCTACCAAGTGGAGATCGATCACATTGCAGATTTCCGTTGGATTTTGTCAAGAACCTTGAGGTAAATAGCAGGGGCACTCGACCAGCAGTATTCAGTACACGAGCTGATGGTAGATTTATATATGTGCAGGATGGATTCAGACAGGAAAAACTTCCTGTCCCTACACAGTTAACCGACTTTTTAACCGCAGATTTAATTGCCCTGTATATGTAAATGTTGTGGACTCCATACTCACCTCAACATGGACTCACCCACTGCTATATTAATAGGTGTGTGATAGCAGTAGGGTGAGAGGAGAGCAGATAGTAGCACTGTGCGCATGACCGCAATCTGCTATCAAGGACTATACTGGATTCATAAGCTCTACTTATTTGTACCTTCTTCTTTGTAATCTTTTCTGTAATACATCTTTCTTTAACCTACACCTCGTGTTCCGTGTTATATTTTTCCGTGGACCCACTTTTGGTCCCACATCAGTGGCGACGAAGGATTCGAGCCAAGTCCACTGATTCCACATCAGTGGCGACTAAGAACCAAACAATTTCATGCGGAGATATACCAAAAAGAAAAAGAGCGTCCCACACATAAGTGGCAACGAGGATTCGTTTTGACCCCCACTGGGTTCTACATCAGTAAATTGTATCTGAGCGTACAATAGTTAATATGAATGTCATACTTGTGTCTGTACATTACGTAAAAGAACTTGATAAAGTACTAAACATCCATTTGAACTGCTAGGTAGGCTCGAATTATATCAAAAGAATATCAGGTTAATCCGTAACATTTATTGGGAATAAACAGAATATATGTCAGCTGGTTGATTGGATTTTTTATGACTTATCAACATTTTTATGTTATTTAAAGCCAGAAAATATGGTTAGAGTGTAAGGATGTTTTAGAAGTAATAATCATTTACTGATATAAATCTTACTAATTAACCCATAGCAGGGAGTAGGAAAATGTGGATTTATATTTTTTTCAGTGGTATTTGCGCGGAAGTGTAAACGAACCTGAGTGGAATTCCGATTTCCAACCCTAACTTTTATCCTTTCCCCCACACTCCCGATCATCGAGCGTAGCTGTTACTTAGATGGGTGACCACTTGGAGATACCAGTTGCAGTAAGCTTGGATGTGAGTTGGGTGTAATGGATAATGTCTCAGACTTGGAACTCGGAGAGCTGAGTTCCAATTCCAGTTGGGTTTTTTATATTCACTTACGCGCAAATAACTTTGAAAAAGTAAGAATGCACCTCTTCTCCCTCAGCTATGGGTTAATTAGTAAAACATCTGTCATTAATTATTATCTCAAAAAACTTTTTCTGGTTTAAAAAGTACCTGCAAATGTCGATAAGCCATAAAAGACAAATGGCTGCAAATATCCCAGCGAGAAATAATGTTGTACGGATAGGGCATAACGTATGAAGGCGATGGCTAAATTTAAACAAAGATTATGACAAATTAAAAGCGTTAGACAAAATTCGCCACAAGTAATTGATGGAGATGCTCAGCAGCCTCGACATATTTGGGAAAGGCATAAGAGTAATCAAAATTTACCGGCAGCAAACCGCCTGCATATAAAACAGGTAACGAATTCAGCAGATATACAAAGAAAGAAAGGTGCGTAAAACAATGATGTGTCTTTTCACTGGATCTATTCAACTTGTACAGCGCGACTATTCTAAGGACCCTAGCTGTTATGCCTGGATTCGTCATCGGAGGCCACAATTTGAACAACGTAAGGTACGCAGATGATACAGTGCTGATAGCAAACACGGAAAGGAAACTACAAGACCCCGTACAGAAGGAAAGCAGAAGAGAGTGAGAAAAAAGGACTACAAATAAACTGCAAGAAAACCGAATGCATGGTCATCAGCAAAAAGAACAGACCAAAATGCCAAATACAGGTGGGGGATACTAAAATCAAGCAGGTACAAAAATTTAAATACCTGGGAAGCGTTCTAAGAGAAGACGAAAAGTGTGACGCAGATATCCGAATGCGAATTGGAATGTCAAAGGACGCATTCAAGAGGTTGAGTAAAGTATTAAGACACCGGAAACTTTCACTAGAAACAAGGAAAAAGTACTGGATTGCTATGTGCTGTCCACCCTTCAATATGGCAGTAAATGCTGGACAATATCATCGAAGATGAAGGGGAAACTTGAGGTAACTGAAATGTGGTTCTAGAGAAGGATGCTGCGAATATCACGGATCGAACATGTGAGCAATGATGAGGTTTTGAAAAGGATGGAAAAGAAAAGGAAATTAATACTGAGCACCAGGAAAAGACAGCTAATGTTCCTGGGACATGCAATGAGGAAGGAGGGCTTGGAGAACCTGATACTAACAGGACTGATAGAGGTAAAAAAAGAGACGCGAGAAAGCAGCAAAAGGTATGCGGACGATACAGTGCTGATTGCGGACACGGAAAGGAAACTACAAGACCTCATACAGAAAGTAGCAGTAGAGAGTGACAAGAAGGGACTACAAATAAACTTTAAGAAAACTGAGTGCATCGTCATCAGCAAAAGATACAACCCAAAATGCCAAATACAGGTGGGGAATAACAGAATCAAACAAATACAAGAATTTAAGTACCTGGGAAGTGTTCTAACAGAAGATGGAAAGTGCGACACGGAGATCCGAAGGCGAATTGGCATGGCAAAGGACGCGTTCCAGAAGATGAGCAAAATACTAACACACAGGAAGATCTCAATAGAAACGAAGAAAAGAGTGCTAGACTGCTACGTGATGTCAGTTCTTCAATACGGCAGTGAATGCTGGACAATATCATCGAAAATGAGGACAAAACTGGAAGCGGCCGTAATGTGGTTCTACAGAAGGATGCTACGGATATCGTGGACTGAGCATACAAGCAACGACGAGGTGTTAGAATGAATGGCAACAAAAAGGAAATTGATGCTGAGCATCAGGAAGAGACAACTGAAGTTCCTGGGACATGCAATGAGGAAGGAGAGCCTGGAGAACCTGATACTGACTGGTCAGATAGAAGGAAGGAGAGACAGAGGAAGGCAGCGGATAACATATTTGCAGGGTCTGATCAGGTGGATGACGGAACGGGGGTTGCCAGGAGCAACAGGAGCAAACATACTAAGAGCCACAAGGGATAGGGAGACGTGGAGAGCCATGATCGCCTACGTCCTGAAGGGACAGGGCACATAGAAGAAGAAGAAGAAGAAGAAGAAGAAGAAGAAGAAGAAGAAGAACAGGTGGATGACAGAACGGTGGTTGGGTGGTGTAACAAGAGAAAGAGTGCTAAAAGCCACCAGGGATAGGGAGACGTGGAAAGCCATAATCGCCTACGTCCTGAAAGAACATGGCACATAGAAGAAGAACATGCATTTAATGTATAAAGTATGTATATTTTGTTTCTATTTTTCTTAAAACTTTCTCTCTGCTTACATGCTTCGTCTATGGTATTCTCAGTATCCCTCTGTAGAACAAAATCTCTGTTACCTGAAGTCTTCCTACCATCTGCGAAAAAATTGTCCAGCATTCAGTGATTGAAATGAGAATTGGCACATAGAAGTACAGCAATATTTCTTTTGTTTGACTTAGTTCTTACAATGTGACTTCGGATTTCGGTTTCAATTTTTCTGTTAAAACATTTCCCGGATATTTAAACATCTGTAATAGTTTGGATGTGCGTTGTGGTGCAGTAGATATCTGCTCAGAACGAGAAATCGGGGAGCCGAGTTCGAATTCCAGTTGAATTGCTTGCTTTCACTTATGCACAAATACCCTTGGGAAAGGTATTAATCAGTCTCTTCCCTCCAGTTATTGGTTAAATAACAGGACGGATTATGTTCTATAGCCTTAGCTGGCAACCAGTCTACCGCAGAAAGCAATTGGTAACCTACTGCGGGATAAGCCTCTGCCCAGTTAGTCATGTCTTTTTGGAGACATGATCGCCCAAAGCGTGTATCACATATGACACTTAACTGAATAGATTGAATTTAACATCTCCAATCCGCAGGGTACATATTCTGCAAACAGTTTTCTCTCGCACTTCTTGCTTGTGGAACTCTCTTACGGCTCCATGCTATCCAGTAAACTTTGATCTTCAAAGATTTAAATGGAATGTCAATCGTTATCTTCTGTCTTCTTAATTCCAGTTCTTTTACTGTTCTCTCTCCTTAATTATGTTTTCTTCTTCTCATATTATTATGTCCTATGCTAACAGTTTCTTCACTCGCTTGTGGAACTCTCTTCCAGCCTCTTGCATTTCAGTCAATATTTTTCTTCAAAAATGTCAATGCAATGTCAGTCATAATGTCTTAATTCTTATTCATTAATTGTTTTCTCTCCTTAATTATGTTTTCTACTCATATTATTATAAGTCCTATGCTAACAGTTTCTTCACTTGCTTGTTGAACTCTCTTTTGGCTTCTTGCTTTTCCAGTCAACTTTTATCTTCAAAGATTTAAATGCAATGTCGATCATTATATTTTGCCTTCTTACTTGCTATTCTTTTATTGTTCTCTCTCCTTAATTATGTTTTCTTCTTCTCATTATATTTTAAGTCCTATGCTAACAGTTTCTTCACGCGCTTGTGAAACTCTTTTTCGGCTTTTTACTTTTCCAGTAAACTTTCATTTAAAAAAAATTTAAATGCACTCTTAATCGTTATTTTCTGTCTTCTTAATTCCTGTTCATTTATTTTTCTCGTTTCTTAATATTTTTTTTCTCATATTCTTTCATATTAAGTAAAACCCTTGCGACTTAGTGATTTTGTTGCTGACTTGGGAATGATTAAAAATGACTAAAAAAAGGATGGCTTCAATCTGGAAAATTCAAACAACAAACCTGTTGTGTCAACAATTATTGCCCGCCCACTACTCATTAGAATTCTTACTGTTGTGTCCTTCAACTGATAAATCTCCTGATTAGATTATGTATCGATCTTTTCTCGATTAGTTCATTCGGTGATCAATAAAAACTGTTGATTATATAGCTGTTATTCAGTCGTGAAGGCCAGGTTAAAAATTCAAAAGGCTTTCAACACAGATCGAATCAACTCATTGCGAATGGTGTAAGAATCGTGTATCGTTTCTGTATCAAATAATGCGTTTGACAATACGCAAGCAAAATGTGTTCAATTTTCATTGACTAAATATTTCTAAAAATAATTCTATTTCCAATATTGCTCAACTGGCAGCATTATCAAAACTCAAGAATTTTAAAATAGTACCTAAATACTCTCTATATTGTGTGTATTTTAGAAGCATTTAACTCGGATGTGTCGTGCCTTTTCACGGCGAAAAGTCAGTCAGTTAAGTGCCATATGTGATACACGCTTGGGTGATCATATCTCAAAAGAGACATGACTGACTGGGCAGAAGATTATCCCGCAGTATGCTGCCATTGCTTTCTGTGGTAGACTGGTTGCCAGCCAAGGTTATAGAACCCAATGCGCCCTGTTATATAACTCATAAATGGAAGGAATAAACGGATTAATACCTTTCCCAAGGGTATTTGCGCGTAAGTGAATGCAAGGAATTCAACTGGAATTCGAACTCAGCTCCCCGTTTCGAGCCTATATCCACTCCACCACAACGCACATGGTGATAGTAAATTTATTTAAATATTGCATGGAACTGAAAAAAAAAACACTTCATACCTAAATCACACTAAAGGTACTGTCTCTTCCAGTTATTTGAATATCTGATGAAGTATCTTTCATGGATAATCCCTGTCGCCTCTTCTGTTGTATTTGTCCTTAATCCCCCTTTTGCATTAACTAAACAGCAATAACTATTGCTACAAAGTATAAAAGTAAGTTTTTAATCACCTATTCTATATGGATGATATAAAAATATTTGCCATGAGTCGAAAGGTATTCTCAATTCTGTAAAATGTTTCACAGATGACATCAGTATGGATCTCGGATTAGATAAATGTGCAAAAGTAACATTCAAAAAAGAAATAATTGCAGAAAAAACACTAAATAGATCTAGATTTTTTCAAAAAGATTTGGGAACTGCAACAAGTATAAGCCTATAAATACCAAGGAATCATCGAAGGAGATGCAATACACCATAAATAAATGAAGGGGAAAGTAAGAAAAGAATATTACAGGCGTGCGGGTCTGGTGTTAAATACCAATTTTAAAAAACAGTATATCAGTCACAGGCATTTTGATTGTCTTTCTGGTCTAATACAGTTTCAATATCCTTTACTGGAGCATAGCTGACATCATTTGCCACAGCATGTATCATCCTAAGGCTAATGTTGATCGTCTTTATGTGTCCAGACCCGAAGGAAGTAGAGGATTAGTTCAACTAGAGCTGTCTTAGAAAATGACACTGATCAGTCTTCAAAGATACCTGTAACGTACAGAAGAATCTGTGTCAAAGAACATGAAAAAAAGAACCGACTTTATTCAGTAATAAAGAAAATTCAAAAAATTCAAAAAGAAATTCAAAGTGGGTGAAGAAATGCAAATAAATTGTAATATAACTACTGCAGCGGAAAAGAACCCAAAAAAGAAAGCAAATGCAATGTACCAAATTCAGAAACGTGGTAGGATAAACCTCTTCATGGCCAATATTCTGCCAGTACCAAGCAAGCCGATGAAGACAAACCCCGTTCCCATCAGTGGTTACGTATTGCAGGTTTAAAAGCTAAAACTGAAGATTTTATTCTTGCTGCACAAGGTTAATGCTTGCTGACTAGAAATTATAAGGCACACATAATGTTAAAATTGTTGTGATCTCAAAGACAGAATCTCCAGGATCAGTTAGCCATCTTGTATCAGGTTGCACAGTGTTAGCATTCACAGAATAGAAATCTCTGCATAATAGAATGGACCAGTATCTACCCCAGAAAATATGCAACTATTACGGAAATGAAACTATAAATAACTGGCATGAACATCATCTAGTGCCGGTTACAGAGATAGGACCTGTAACAATTTTATGGGACTTTATAATACACACAAACAGGACAACCAAAGATAATCGCCCAGACATCGTTATATCAAAGACCACAAAAACATAATGTGCTTTCTTATTGACATGGTAGTCTCTGCAGAGTGTAATTTTTCTTTAAATTCACCAAAAAGATCTCCAAACGCAGGTATCTTTATTTAGAAATCTAAAAATTGTGGCACCTGGGGACATCAATATTTCCAGTTGTAGTTGAATCCATTGAATCCATTGGATTGATTGAAAAAGGTTCCGATAAACTCAAAAAAGCGTTCCTGGTAGCTCAGTACTTAAAGAAATAGAGAATTTGCGCCCTGGCACTTACAACATCTCACTATTGCTGGCAGAACTTCTGATATCACAGTGCGGGATATCTATTAACAAAAGTAATGAAAATAATAAACGATGGAAAGAATCTAAATGAAATCGGCTAGAATAAAAAAAAATTAAATTTTAAAATCTATTATTTACAGGTGGTTGATTTCTTGCAAATAATCATCATTTATCCATCACACCCAATGGTGCATAGGGCAGCAACTTTTTGTTGCTGTTTCTATAACAAACTGTTTTTTACGGGGCATGGTTGTTAGCCCTGCACCCAACCCCCAAACCTGGAGAACCGGTGGACCATTCTTGGTCCTTACGTTTACAGCACCTGGTATTCCCAAATGGTCACCCATTTAAGTTGCTGACCAGGCTCGATGTTGCTTAACTTCAGTGATAGGACGGGAACCGATGCATTCAACACTATATAGCCGTACACTTGCAAATAAAACAACACACTAAAAAAAGTCAAGACGACAAAATCAATCAAAAGCAATTAAACATCTGTAAAATCACTCACAATGTTTAATTACCCTAAGCTCTATATAACTAAGAATAAAACCGGAACACAACAATAGATGAAAAAGGCCCTAAGCAGTAAGGAAATCATAATGGTGCCTTCACAAAACTCCGAAGTTGTCATGACTCTGCTCAGTTAAGTGAAAAACTTCTCCACATTAATTATACATACATACATACATACATGAAACAAGTTTGTATGTGGATGACTAATATATTATGCTCTCATTACGACTGAGCTCTCTTGAGAAGAAAATTTTAAAAACAGGCTATACTTCTGCGATATATGCATTACTCTGCAGGAATGAATTGAGTTCTTTCGGTGACTGGTGTGTGTATACACTGCTTATATACAACACGTTAAAATTTCTCTTTCTTGATTCCATGCGCCTATGGCTTAGTGGGGGAGCAACTCCGACTGACATCAAATCGGTCGAGTTTCGATCCCGGCCAGAAGCAAGTGGATGTGACTAGCTACACTGATGAGCTGCGAAACAGGCTTGTATGTGGATAACTATATAACAAATTGCATATATGTATATAAGTATAAATATATGCAATTTGTTATATATATCATATTATATATGCGCGGTACTTATTTGAAAGCGCTGAATATCAGTGATAGATCCAATATATTCAGTTAGATATATATATATATATATATTCAATTTGGATTGGTGTGAGTTTGTAACCCTGGTTTTCACGCTCTTGCGATCGTAAGACAAACAAAAGCGTGAAACCCAGGGTCACAAACTCACACCAATCCAAATTGAATATATATATATATATATATATATATATATATATATATATATATTATAAGTTATAGTTTAGAACATGTACAAATTATAATTTACTACAAAAGTGTACATTTTGTTTCGACATCGAAAAAACAATGTCTCATAATGATGGTAAAAAAAGTTTAGTACCATTATTATTAACTACCTGACGAGACATTATTTTTCGATGTCGAAAAAAAGTGTACACTTTTGAAGTAAATTATAATTTGTAGATGTTGTAAACTATAACTTATAATAAATATTCATAGCTCTATTTTTATATTGAGCACTTTTTTAAGTTAATGTTTTGAACGTTGTTAATACTTTCTTCGTTCTTTATTCACTTGGATATATATCTAACTAGCAGTATAGCCCGGCGTTGCTCGGGTGTAATGAAAGCTTTAAAATCCATGGTAATGGAACTCAGACTCTTTGGACGTTGGCACGAAAGACTAAAAAACAATAGTTATTTCCAGTTAAAACCGTAGACTGAAAGAAAAATAAATGGATATAAGTCAAATTTTGATTTCCTGTTATCGATATCAAATTTTCTGCACTATTGTAAGAACTGCAACCTTGAAACTTCTGAATATCGTATCCTTTGTCTTTGTTTATGAGTGTATCATATTTGATTAAAATCGGACCATTCTTCTACAACCCGATTTTTTTGATTATCGATTTTCGATATTTATCGGGGATACCTCGACACAGAATCTAGCTAAAAACACTCGCAGACGCTTATGGTACAACTGTGTAAATTTTCAGGAAATTGTTTCAGCCGTTTCGGAGTCTATAGGTAACGGATACACACACACAGAGACACACACAGACACACTCACACACACAGACACACACAGACACACACATACACACACACACACACACACACACACACACACACACAGACAAAGTTCCATTTTTAAATAAGGTTAGATAAATTTCTGTTTTCACCAAAACAGTAAAATAAAATCTGAAATAATCAACAGATTCTACTTAAGAGCACACGGCATTTATAACCTTCAATATTTACATGAATAGGAGAAATACATTAAAAACAATTTCAAGCTACTTGAAAACTCTAATTATTTTATTTTCAGTGCGAAACAAAAGGCTCATAAAATATAGAAAACGCCAATTCTTGACTCAATATATATGAACTGAACCAAATAATGAAAAAGGGCTGTTAAATGAAAGTTTTATTATCTAATACGGATTTTGTCCACCTCTAACATAAGCGACAGCTTTATTGTCTCCAACAAATTACGAACGTTTGTTAAGGGAATTTTAAGCAAGTATTAAGGTAAATCCTGCCTCAGACCTTTCAGCGACGATAAAAGATGGATGCAGTTCCTTATTTGCTGCTTCAAAATACAATGAAAACGTTCCATTCTGTTAGCATTATCGCGATTAATACTTTTGGTCGACTTCACCTTTGTGCTCATTTTACCAATTTCGAATCATATTAGCCTTGTTAATCGGCTCATCATCTGCCTGAAAGACTTTCGTTAGCACACGAAACAATATTCGTATCATAGGATGCACAATGCAACAGAAAATACAGATAACCCATGTAGAACTACGAAAGAACCAAGAAAACTCCGTGATGTGGCTGCACAACCCATCACATAGCCAGCCTCCATGGTTCACAGCTGAGACCAAACAGTCAGAGTCTATTGCTCATGTGGTCTGTCGCCAAACAAAAACGCTGCGGAATGATGATACAACTTACGGTCAAATCACATTGAAACACACGTTCCTGTACGATCACCGGAGGTAAGCAACATCGAACCTACCAGTAAGTAGATGGGTAATCACTTGGAGATATCAGGTGCTGTATGTGGTGGTTGGCTCGGAATTGTTAAAGCTTTATTCCAATTCCTGTTGGCTTCATTATATTCACTTACGTGCAAATATCCTTAATAAAGGTATAAATTCATTTCCTCTCCTCAAACTATGGGTTAAATAGTAAGACTTGTATCACTAAAGCATTATTATCTTCCCTTAAAAATTCTTAGAACATAAACATAACCTGCAAACTTTGATAAGCCATAAAAAAACGAATCAATCAAATACTGATTAACTACACAGGCATGTCTTGTAGATTTATTTATATTCTCTAGAATATAAATGTATAGAAACTTTCATGACCACAAAGTGAGAGGTCAATTTATATGACTATAATGTAAAATTGATCCCCCACTTTATATTCTCATAATTTCTTGTTTGCTTATCAAATTCTAATTAAGTTTGAATCCTCCTTTTCTCTCCCCTATCCACGACTTGTAACAGTAAATAATCATCTCAAAAGAAAGTCTTACAATCAAAAATATTTTCTGGCTTTAAATGATCTTCGAAGAGTTGATAAGCCTTAAAAATTAATTAATCAATGTTGATTCATTAGGGATGATCGTCTTGTTTTGTTGAACGATTGACTCCTTCTGATCGACTCGACACTATTTTACAACTTTGACAAGTTGACGGGAGCAGGAGAGGTTTATCAATTGCAACTTGTCATCATTATCTGACTTTGTGGAGATTATGTTGGCAAGATAATAGTTTGTATCTACCATCCCTTCTTTTACTGTGGTAGGGCGACGTTTTTGCGCTCTCTCTCTCTCTCTCTCTCTCTCTCTCTCTCTCATAATTTTGGATTGCTAACCTAGCTGGCAACCGGGTCCCACCCAGTCACAGTTAGGTTAGCCAAATGCAGACGACAATCGCACTTCCCGCCTGTGGAACTCGCTCCCATATTCTTGCTTTCCTGGTGGCTACAACCTCCAGAAATTTAAATGCAATGTCAATACTCATCTACTAACCACTGTACTCTAGCTCTCTCCCCACCCCGTATATCCTTCCCTTTCTCTCCACCTATGTATCTGTCATCGCACCTGCATTCTCAGCTTTCTATTGTTCCTTTCTAACTAGTTTGTACTCCTCACTCTTTTCTAATTAATCTTTTTACAGTTATGTAGCCCCCTGCACATCAGTGGCGTTTCTGCCTTGCTTGTGGTGAATTGATAAAAAAAAAATTAGAGGTTGTAATTCTCGAACCATTAAACACTTTTTATCGGCTAAAGCTTGTTGAAGAAATAGAAAATATTATCATTTTCATGCCTCCTAGTACATTTGTCTCGCAAACAATATTTGACGAACTCATGTGAGTCCGGGTAAAAGAAGGTCATACAACATGAAATTCAAAAATATAAGAATTAATTAACTAACAAGACATGACCACAAAATGGAAAAGAAAGAAACGATGTTGGATTCATGAACAGTTCACTACAATCTTCGGTATGTGTCTCTGAAGTATTTACATGTCTCGACGTAGCTTGACTCTTCAAAAGTCAAAGGGAAAAGACGAAGAGTCTTTCAAATATAGCGCTACCTATGATTATTAGCAGGAGGCGGTAATCCAAGAAGTACAATCCATCAGCGAGGCAGCAATTGTTCTGCAAACTAAAGTAAAACCGAAGGCTACATCCTTAATTACAAGGTATAAATAATTTACACGAATATAAATTCACAGGCTAGAACATTTGAAATTGTCATATTGCCTATAGAAAAAGTTAAACAAAATGTTGTTCTACTACTATTATGTCTGACACACACACACACACACACACACACACACACACACACACACACACACACATATATATATATATATATCTATATATATAAACTTATTTATAAATGGAACTTTGTCTCTGTGTGTCTGTGTGTGTGTCCGTTACCTATACACTCCGAAACGGTTGAACCGATTTTCTTGAAAATTTACACAGTTGTACTATAAGCGTCTGCGAGTGTTCTTAGCTAGATTTTGTGTCGAGGTACCCCCGATAAATATCGAAAATCAATAATCGAAAAAATCGTATTATAGAAGGAGTGGTCCGATTTTAATCAAATTTGATAAACTCATAAACAAAGACATAAGAAACGATATTCAGAAGTTTCAAGGTTGCAGTTCTTACAATAGTGCAGAAAATCGATAATATATATATATAAACTGGGGCAAGGAGTGGCTTGTCAACTTCAATTCGTCTAAGACCAAGCTGTTGTCTGTCAACCATTACAGGCAACATCTCCTGCCTCCCATAAGCATGGACCAAGCGATTCTCCCGGCCAGCAATACACTACGCCTCCTCGGACTTACCCTGTCCTCAGACCTCAAATGGAATCACTATATTGAATCCATAGCAAAATCTACTGCTAAGAAGGTTGGGTCACTATGTCGATCCAGGATGTTTTTTCCACCTGAATCCATCCTGCATATATACAAGTCAACCATCCGTCCGTGCATGGAGTACTGCTACCATTTATGGTCAGGCGCCCCTGCCGTTCTTCTCAGTGTTCTTGACAGGCTCCAAAGGAGAGTCTGTAATGTGATAGGTACTGATCTGGCGGCTCGACCGTCGAAATGTGGCCTCCCTTTGTCTGTTCTATAAATACTTTCATGACTTCTGCTCGGACGAACTTAAGTCACTGATGCCTTCTCAACAGGTGTTTACTCGTGCAACCAGACTGGCAACTGGGTCCCACCCATTCACAGTCAGGTTAGCCAAATGCAGACGACAATTCTACTCCTGCAGCTTCTTCTCTCGCACTTCCTGCCTGTGGAACTCGCTCTCATATTCTTGCTTTCCGGACGGCTACAACCTCCAGGAATCTAAATGCAAAGTCAATACTCATCTACTAACCACTGGACTCCAGCTCTCTCCCCACCGCCGTATAAGCCTCCCTTTCTCTCCACCTGGCAACGAACAATTGCAAGCAGTTGTTGTGCAAAACCAACGTCAAAGTGCCAGAGAAATGTCTCAGACGCTTGATGTCAGCCCTGCAACAGTCTCATGCCATTCGAAGAGTATTGGCAAGGCGAAAAATCTCGATACATAGGTTCCTCATGCTCTTAATGAAAATCAAAACCATAGGCGTTTTGAAGTGTGTCCGATGCTCTTTCTGCGTAATACCAATGATTCCCTTCATGGCTCAGTAGTCCCTTTTGATGCAAAATTGATACTTTATAACCGTAAGCGATCAGGTCAATGGCGTGATCGTGATAAGTTCCCCAAACATTTCCCAAGGCTAAAGTTGCATCAGAAAAAGATTATGGCGAATATCTGGTGGTCTGCAATTGATGTTATTCTTTACTGCTTTCTGGAAGCCAATCAGAGCATTAATGCAGAGCGTTATTGCAATCAACTGAAATACATGCACGCCTGCAAAAAATGAGACACGCATTGGTGATTCGACGTGATCCAATTGTCCTCCACGATAATGCGCGTTCACATTTTGCAAGAACGACGTTGCAAAACCTCATAGGCATGAGATGCTAGAGTTTGCCAAATCCTCCATATTTTTCTGATCTTTCACTCACTGATTATCATTTTTAAGCACTTAAGCGCATTTTAAATTGTAAAACTTTGAGGTCCAAACCAGAGGTGGAATCAGCATTAAAGATTTCGTTGCATCACAGCCAATAACTTTTAACAACGAGAAATAAATAATCTCGTCGTTCAATAGAAAAGATGCACAAATGCTCAAGGCTCGTATTTGACTAATTTCAACATTTTTACATTTAATTTTTCAACAATGAAATTATGTTTCTGAAATCGGGCATTCTTTTTGTAACAACTTAATAATCAATATACATATAATCCTACGTCGTTAGAACCTCAGGACATTCATGTACTACACAATCGTCAGGTGCACATTACAAAGTGAGTTTGTAATGTGTACTTGATGATTGCGTAGTGCATGAAACTCTGCATCTTACCACTGACGTAGGATTATATGCATATTTATTAATATATATATATTATGTTATATAAATAATGTTTGAGATATGACATATAAATTTGTAATGATATATTTACTCTATAATTCCAACCATATTTTATGTAATATATTATTTTTAATGTATAAATAATGTTCTACATATATTAACCAGACTGGCAACTGGGTCCCACCCATTCACAGTCAGGTTAGCCAAACGCAGACGACAATTCTACTCCTGCAGCTTCCTCTCTCGCACTTCCCGCCTGTGGAACTCACTCCCGTATTCTTGCTTTCCTGACGGCTACGACCTCCAGAAATTTAAAAGCAAAGTTAATACTCACCTACTAAACACTGGACTCTAGCTCTCTCCCCTCCCCTGTATAATCTTCACGTTCTCTCTGCCCATGTATCTGTCATTGCACCTGCTTTCTCAGCTTTCTATTGTTCCTTTCTAACTAGCTTGTACTCCTCACTCTTTTCTAATTAATCTTTCTACATTTATGTAACCCCCTGCACATCAGTGGCGTTTCTGCCTTGCTCGGGGTGAAATGATTAAAATATATATATATATATATATATATGTGGTGTGTGTGTGTGTGTGTGTGTGTGTGTGTGTGTGTGTGTGTGTGTGTGTGTCCTAAAACTTTAAAAATTATTTGGTAGGACTTTTTCTATATTTCGGAATATTTTCTTGCTTTCGGGTTTACAGGGTATCAACCAGTATAGGTTATTTAGCCGTGAAATCAAAATATTTTGTCCGCAGTTTGTATTTTTTTTTCATAATTAACCACCAGCTGGGGTAGAAGAGAACGATTCATTTGCACAAAAGTAATATAAGGAATCCAACTGGAATTAGAACTCAGCTTTCCGATTACAAATTACGAGCTATTATCCATTACCCCTGCACTTCTATGCTTACACCAGGTGGTATTCTCAAGCGGCCACCCAATCTCGATGGGAACTTTTTTTTTTTTTTTTTTTTTTTTAATCATTTCACCCCGAGCAAGGCAGAAACGCCACTGAAGTGCAGGGGGTTACATAAATGTAAAAAGATTAATTAGAAAAGAGTGAGGAGTACAAGCTAGTTAGAAAGGAACAATAGAAAGCTGAGAAAGCAGGTGCAATGACAGATACATGGGCGGAGAGAACGTGAAGATTATACAGGGGAGGGGAGAGAGCTAGAGTCCAGTGGTTAGTAGGTGAGTATTAACTTTGCTTTTAAATTTCTGGAGGTCGTAGCCGTCAGGAAAGCAAGAATACGGGAGTGAGTTCCACAGGCGGGAAGTGCGAGAGAGGAAGCTGCAGGAGTAGAATTGTCGTCTGCGTTTGGCTAACCTGACTGTGAATGGGTGGGACCCAGTTGCCAGTCTGGTTGAACGGGTAAACACCTGTTGAGGAGGCATCAGTGACTTAAGCTCATCCGAGCAGAAGCCATGAAAGTATTTATAGAAGAGACAGAGGGAGGCCACATTTCGACGATGGGAAAGTGGCTGCAGACGAGTCGCCAGATCAGTACCTATCACATTACAGACTCTCCTTTGGAGCTTGTCAAGAACACTGAGGAGAACGGCAGGGGCACCTGACCATAAATGGCAGCAGTACTCCATGCACGGACGGTGTTTAAACGTAATTTGGCCGTAAGAGCAAACTGAGATATAAGGATTACATTAAAACCCAGTGAATAATGCCAAAATCATGACAGGGAAACCCAGTCCTGGGTCATTTATCCTGGTGGTAAGCTGTGCTTAGTGGAAAGAATATCTTTCGCCAAGGGAGATATTCGTAATGGTCTTGGAGCAGATTTATCTGGAAATGTTGCTATAAAGTTTGGGTTAGAATTACAGGTTGCAGAAAAGGTCGTGTATTTAGTATTGTACATAAGACAAATACTATGAATGAACAGAGTTCCAATTTTAGCGGAATTCGTTGCATTCACTTACGTGTAAATCTTCTTGGGAAAGGTATTAATCCATTTCTTCTCCCACCAGCTAGAGGTTAAATAGCAGATTAAATTACGTTCTATAGCCTTGGATGGCAATCAATCTACCACATAAAGAAATGGCAACCAACTGGGGAAAACCTTCTACCGACTGAGTCATATCTCGAAAAAGACATGATCACCCAAACGCGTATCACGAATGACACTTAACGATGGCCTTCTGCGTAAGCTACAAGGCTATGGTATCACTGGACGCTTGCTTTTTTATCTAATCGTGCCTATAAAACTGTATAATGTATGTCGTCTTGAACGGTCATGCTTCCAGATTCTATCACACGAAGGTGGGTATCTCCCAGAGCTCTATCCTAAGTCTGACGCTCATTCCGATCTTCATCAATGATCTCCCTGATGTGACCAAATCCCAAGTAGACATTTACGCTAACCATTTACTCCTACCTTAGTAAGAAATCGGACAAAGATAACCTCACTGAGAACACCTCCAATCTGGGGTAAGAAATGGCTCATAAACTTTAATGCTTCCAAAACAAAGCTGCTATTTTCGAACTACCATAGACAGTCTCTCCTGTATCCCCCATCAGCATGGATCAAACTAGTCTCTCCAAATGCAATACACTGATTCTCTTCGGCCTCACTCTCTCTTCAGACCTCAAGTGGAATGATTATATTGAATCAATAGATAAATCTAGTGATAGGAAGTTTGGGTCACTGTGCCAGACCAGGAAGCTTTTCTCACCTGAGTCCATCTTGCACATATACAAAACATCCACCCGCCCATGCTGTAAATAATGCTGTCATATCTGCTCGAGCGCCCCTGCTTTTCATCTCGGGGCCCTCAGCAGAATCCAGAGGAGAATCTGCAATGTGATCAAACCCGACTTGGCAGCTCGACTCCAGCCACTTTCTCGCCGACGGGATGTGGCTTCCTCCTGTCTCTTCGACAAATATTTTCATATTGCAGACTGGTGCCCCCATCGACAAGAATTTACTGGAACATCCAGACTGGCAACAAGATTTCACCCTTTTACAGTTAAAGCAATCAAATGCAACCGTCACTTCTACTCTAACAGCTTCTTTTTTTTTTTTTTTTTGCTCTTTCCACCTGTGAAACTCCCTTCCGTATACTTGCTTTCTTGATAGCTACGATCCCCAAGAGTTTAAATGCAATGTCATTTGCCAGCTCTTATTCTCTTGGCTTTCATCCTTCACTTATCCGTTCCCCAACGCCCCCTGTATCTTGTTCTTTTCCGTTTTCACTCTACTCTCGCAACTCTCTTCACGCCAGTGCTTTTCTTTCCCTTTCTCTGATACCTCCTCTAACCGTTTCCTCTTTGCTTTCCTCCTATGTATCCTTTCACTCTGCTTTTATGTAGCCCCCTGCGCACCAGTGGCAGTATTGCCTTGCTTGGCGTGAAACGATTAAAAAAAACTGACTGCTTGTGAATAATCTATCCCCGCCCCAATCAAGAAGGCCAATCATGCTTTCGAAAACTGGATAGATGTCTATTATCTCAGCATTCCATTTCCATTCTGACGAAGATGAAAGTTTAAATGACTTGTGTTTTCTCTTCTAGATGCATACGTATTTGGTTTGGTTTGATTGTCTAAAGGGGCATCAACTACTTATTTAACGGTGTATCAACGACTTACGGGTATTTTAGTGTCGACATTTTATTTGTGAACTTTGGAAAATTTTCCGTACAAATATATATTACTAGTAATAGTTTTTCTTAAAAATGTACTTCTGATATTTTTTATTATGAAAATGTATTTTTTTTTTATCATTTCACCCTAAGCAAGGCAGTTTTATTGCCACTGTTGCACAGGGGGTTACATAGGGGGAAAGTGATAAGAAAGAGGGGTAGGTTATGGGGGTGTCAGAAGGAGGGTAATAGAAGGATGAGAATACTGCTGATTGGGGTGGATTGGATGGAGAAAAGAACTTGAGAGAAATGATGCGAGTTAGTGAGATAGGAGATGACTATTGGCCTTACATTTAAATTCTTGAAGATTGTAGCCGTCGAGGATGTAAGTATACGGAAGGGAATTCCACAGGTGAGAAGTGCGAGAAAAAAAACTGTTAGAGTGGAAATTGCGGTTACATTTTATCAGTTTCACTGTAAAAAGGTGGAACCTAGTTGCTAGTCTAGTAGCTCGAGTAAATTCATACATAGGGGGCACCAGTGAGCTAGGTTCATTGGAGCAGAAGCTGTAAAAGTATTTGTAGAAGAGACACAGGAAAGTCACATCACGCCGGTAAGAGAGCGACTGTAGCCGAGCTGCCAAGTCAGTATCAATCACATTAAAGGTTATCCGTTGGATTTTGTCAAGAACCCTGAGGTGAATAGCAGGGACACCCGACGAGATGTGGCAGCAGTATTCCATACACGGGCGGATGGTAGATTTATATATGTGCAAGATAGATTCAGACGGGAAAAACTTCCTGGCCCTGCACAATGAACCGATCTTTTTAGCAGCGGATTTAGCTATGGATTCGATATAGTCATTCCACTTGAGGTCTGCTGAGAGTGTTAGGCCAAGGAGGCGCAATGTTTTGCTCTCAGGGATGCTAGCCTGATCCATGCTAATGGTGAGTGGGCGCAGGAGCGATTGTCTTGTCCTGTAGTAATGTTTAATACCTGGCAGAATATATATATATATATATATATATATATATATATGTATATATATATATATATATATATAAAATATACAATGCTATTTATTATAATGGATAGTATTATTTGTATAACATTTAAATTAATAATATTATATATATTGTCACTATATTTGTATTTATTCATATTTTTATCACACATATATATATAGTAATAATATAAATTTATATTATTATTATATACATATTATTGCTTCAAATGTTATTATAGTGGATATTCGTTTGAAATTGACGCGTTTAAGCATGAATCAGAATGTTGCTACTAAGTGTTGCCCTCAATGTTCACTTTTAAATTTACATACGCTGTATCCTTGATATACAGCTCTTTAACCAATAAATATAACATACCTTCTAGCTATATCTTTTATAATATTATATATGTGTATATGCGTGAGCGTATGTGTATGCAATAAATATATATAGCATAATGATGTCCACGTATACTGTCTTAATATGTATAGGAAAAACTACTGAAAAGTTGTAAGTTTAAAAATGTATTTTCTTGACAGTATTTATTTATTTCTATTATTATATATATATATATATTTATTTGATATTTCAGACCGGCCTCGGCCTTTCATCAGAAACAAATGATTTTAAAATTTAAACTAGGAACCAGGTTCTTAGTTTAAACTATAAACTAGGTTCCTAGTTTAAGTTTTAAAATCATTTGTTTCTGATGAAAGGCCGAGGCCGGTCTGAAATATCTATAAATATATATATATATATATATATATGAAATATATATAATATACATAATGATATTTTCTTTGACATTATCTTTGGGGTTGGTTTTCCTTGAACATATATATATATATATATATATATATATATATATATATATATATATATATATGAGAAATTATTTGTTTGAACATTATTTTTGATCGATACTCGTATTTAAGTAGATATTCTGTTTTATAATCAAACAGTATTATATATATATTTCTATCGGCCTGATTATTTACGATACATTTTTCTTACGAACCTGTGACCCTTATCCACATAGGGGAAGCCACCAATTGATCTGGCGAGTCTTAGATCTCTTGACCACGAATGACCAACAGTCTAAACGAAGTCAAATGAAGCCTATATAACACAATGTTCGATTCATCGTAATAGCCATATCTGCTTTGAAATCAATTGGTGGCTTTCCTTATGTGGGTAGGGGTCGCAGGTTCGAATTTCGAATTCTGCCGAATGACACCCTATCGTAAATAATCAGGCCGGTAGGAATATATATATATATATATATGGAAGCCTAATTACAGATTATTTGACATCCTTCAACGAAAATCAGTTTATATTCTTAAAAATTAATTTTCTTAAAACTCTGTTTTAAAATATTAAAATAGAAACAAATGCCGAAACCATATGAAAAATAATTATTTTATTTTACTTTTTTTCTAGCTCCAAAATTTTACTCTTACTATATTAAATAAAATATTTAAATACAATATTAAAATACAATATACAGCTATACCATATACAGGATATAACATATGCAGGATACAAGATATACAGTATATAAAATATAAGATATTCAATATACAATACAACATAAAATTTTATACACAATATATATATTGACAATATAAAAATCCAATATTAAATACAACAAAATAAATTATTATCAATAAAACAAATGCCGTAATCATATGAAAAATAATTATTTCATTTTACCTTCTTCCGGCTCTTTTGAATTTCAAAACAAAACAAAAAAAAACTTTATCGAACTGTCTTCGTTTAAGAGGTTTCCAAACAAATTCTCCGCCAATCTGTTTGGCGCCCTGCTGATTACGTGTGCCTCGGTCCCTTTTGCTTACAAGAAGCACTTCGACAGCCAATTAGAGCTTCGCATTGCTTATAAGGCAAACAAAAATCAGGGGAAAAATATCTTTGCGTTAGAAATCGACAGTATTTTTTTCTATTCTTTTTTTTTATTTTTATTTTGAAGAAAGGAACGCTACTGTTCTCCGCGGCATCTCAATCAATAATCTATCGAAAGCTGAAAATAACTGAACTCTAAATAAGTAGAAATCCTGAGCTATAATCATTTATTTATATGCAGGGTTTCTCCAAAAATTTCGTATCTATTTTGCTTGTTAATAAATGCAACGTTTCCTAAGCCTTTCTGTTTGCAACACGCGCACAGGCATTCACTCCCACAAACTCACGTACACACAGACACACAAACACACACATATATATATATATATATATATATATATATATATTTGAAAGTATTTTTATAGGTAGAAAATTTAATTAAAGAGATGAAAGTGTGTCACTTAATGTTGCACATTATAAACTAATATAAAAGGGAAGCAACCGGTTTCGCTCCCGCTCGGCAGGCCTTTACGGGAGATTTAAACTTGGATTCAAATAAAGAGCTGTGTGAAGAAAAATGAAGAGAAAAAATGAATACTAGAGACTAATAATAGCGAGTCCCAACAAACATTCACGCTTTTTACACAAGGAAGGTTTGCGGGACCCGATATATAGAGCACCTTGTGATGAAATAAAGAGTGCGACAGGAACTCAACAGTGTTCACTGCTGTGTCCTGGTCGCACTCTTTATTTCATCTCAAAGCACTGGAGCCTCTTTATATCGGGTCTCGCATACCTTCTCTGTGTAAACAGAGTGAATGTTTGTTAGAGTCGCTATTATTAATCTCTAGCACTTTGGATTTTTTCTCCTCATTTCCCATCCGTGACACTGAGCAGTTTAACACAGAAATATAACTTACATTCAAACTATATATATATATATATATATATATATATATATATATATGTGTGTGTGTGTGTGTGTGTGTGTGTGTGTGTGTGTGTGTGTAAATTTTATGTATATAACGCTATTTTATTTGTTATGAGTTTTTTATTTTCGAGAATAATAATAATAATAATAATAATAATAATAATAATATTTGATAACATATTGAGATGATAAATCTATATGATGGTTCTATATGATATTTATAAGCTATGCTATATTTATGAGCAAACGTGCTCAATATGCGGGATATAGCGTGAGTTAATGTCAGAGAAAACACTGAGTTCAACACATAGTGATAACAGTCTGTTTCATGCTTGAAAGTAACCTCCACGCTTGAATTTAGTATCTTATCTTTATATATATATATATATATATATATATATATATATATATATATATCAGTACGAGTGCTCGAAAGATCCCAAAGTAGCCGGTGCGGGAATATCAGAATATACAGGTAAAAAATGGAACGCCATGAAAGAACTGAATACAGCAAAAGAAAGAATCCGAGAAAAGGCAATACTAGGGACCATAGCTACTGGACGCGCGGCCCTCGGGTTTTTCCCCTCAGAAAAATATGACAAACTGCAAGGAAAAAAGAAAAGTCATCTTTTGCAAGAAGAAATCAGAAATGGCGAAGAAGAAAAACGAATAGCAATCCAAGTCGGGATGAGACAGCAAGGGGCATGGACCAAATGGAGCTCTATGTTGAGTCGCCAAATTAAATGGTCCGAAATATGGCACGGTGACTCCAGATTACAATTTCTTATTCGGGCAGTATACGACACCCTGCCAAGCCCCGCAAACCTACAATTATAGTATAAATCTGAGTCGCCAAATTGTCATTTTTGTGGGCGCAAAGGTACATTAAAACATCCTGAGTAGCTGTAAATCTGCACTGGCTGATGGGCGTTACAGATGGCGTCACGATGAAATTCTAAAAGAGATCGTGGAAATAGTGAAAAATGCTATCAAAGATAAGGTTTATAACCCAGACGCAAGGCTGATAAAATTCATTAAAGCGGGCGCGAAAGTCCCAAGAAATAAAAAGGTAATTCCAAACCTGTTATCTCCTGCAACAGACTGGGAACTAAGGGCCGATATAGGCTCGAGATTGAAATTCCCAGAGCAAATTGCCACCATAAAACTTCGCCCAGACATAGTTTTCTTCTCACATAATTTGAAAAAGATAGTTTTGTGGGAACTGACAGTCCCCTGGGAAGAAAACGCAGAAGAAGCCCATGAAAGGAAAAAGTTAAAATCCGACGAACTGCTGGAGAGTTGCAGGGTTAAAGGCTGGAGGGCTAGCTGCACTCCCATAGAAGTAGGAACTAGAGGATTTGCAGCAAGGTAAGCAAAGCGTTAATAGATATTGGGATAGTGGGAGTAAAAAAAAAGGAAAGCACTCAACTCCATAACTGATACAGCGGAAAGAACAGCCAATTGGTTATGGATCAAAAGGGCGAGTACCTGGATTTCAAAAACAAACTGTTAGCTAAAATTCACCGAAATTCTGCATTTCTGAGTTCTCTTAATTTCTTTTTTCTTCATTTTTTTTATTAATAGTACTCGTAAATAAGATAAAATGCATAAATAAGTTTTAAATTAATGTATTTAATTGTAATTAAGGTTTTTACTTGTACATAATTTATTATATATTTAGGTGCGTTTTAAAGGATTTTAAGTACTTTTGTATATATATATATATATATATATATATATATATATATATATATATATTTACTTTCCTAATTTTTTGGAACGATTTTAAATGTATGCATATTTGTAGATACTTGTATTTATAAACGGAATTTTTCTTTCGATAAATTCTCAGACGAATTTTTATCCTCATATTTTGTTTTTTTTTTTAGAAAAGACTTAATTATATATTTGTGGATATTTATTTATTTTTAAACAAATTATGATGAATTCTTAGTCGAAGGTTTTTTTGTTTTTTTGTTTTTTTCTCTTAGTAATAGCCATATGACCATTAAATTAATATATTTTACGACGAGTTCATGTTCGGTTCGCCACTTGATGTAAATTGGCTTTGTCTGTCGCCAATCGAAAGCGTTTGTAAGACTTTGTACGGGGCCCAAACATCATAAATTTTTGCAGTGTCTGAAAGCGTTTAATGAGAAACTGATCATCTCTGGTCGGATCGGCGCGGTGAAGCGGGTATGATGTTGAGAGACCCGAAACCCCCTAGTGATCCACGCAAAGACATCACTGACGGCACCCTCTAGCGCCCCCACAACGGTGCGTATGTTAATATATATATATATATATATATATATTTTTTTTTTTTTTAATCATTTCACCCCGAGCAAGGCAGAAACGCCACTGATGTGCAGGAGGTTACATAAATGTAAAGAGATTAATTACAAAAGAGTGAGGAGTACAAGCTAGTTAGAAAGGAACAATAGAAAGCTGAGAAAGCAGGTGCAATGACAGGTACATGGGCGGAGAGAAAGGGAAGGTTATACAGGGGAGGGGAGAGAGCTAGAGGCCAGTGGTTAGTAGGTGAGTATTAACTTTGCCTTTAAATTTCTGGAGGTTGTAGCCGTCAGGAAAGCAAGAATACGGGAGTGAGTTCCACAGGCGGGAAGTGCGAGAGAGGAAGCTGCAGGAGTAGAATTGTCGTCTGCGTTTGGCTAACCTGACTGTGAATATATATATATATATATATATATATATATATATATATATTCAGTTGAGTTGTGATAATGTTTAGCGATTGTTGCTCACTGATAAAAGGTATTTTAGCAGGCAGGTTTTTTTTATCGTAAAGTGCTCGATATATGGTTAGAGACAGAGTGTTGATAGATCAATGCATGGTAGGTGATACTCAGGTTTTCTGCATAGAAATGTTTGTGTAAACATAATTAGTAAAGGCAGTGATGTGTGTGTTTTATGTTGTACTTTTTTAAAGTCATATTTTTGAATACAATTTGATTTAAGAAATTGTAAGATATATGGATTTATGTCATGAAAGAGTTCTTTCATTTTGGTTGATTTCGTTTATTGGTATATGGGTGTGATTACTAGTTTGAAAAAGGCCAGTACGCTCAAAGCATTGGTCACGATAACTTATGCTCAGTTCAACTACTGACAGATTCCAAACAGTTTCATCTACCAAATTTCCCTCAAAAGGTTTGGGACAATCCATATCAGTATCGTTGAGTTATCTATTTAAAGCCGGAATATTTTAAACATAATTTCATGCCTTCAACTACAGATGAAATTTATTACTGGTCATTTTACACTATGTATTGTTGGTAATTTTTCTATGAATAGGTATTGTTGGTATATTTACTACTAGCAGTATAACCCGGCGTTGCTCGGGTGTAAGGAAAGCTTTAAAACTAATCCATGGTCCTGGAGCTCAGACTCCGCCTAAAGAATATTTGTGTGAAGTTTGGTGAGAATCAGATAAAAATTGTGGATTTGTATAAAGGATATACAGACAGATAAACAGACACACACATACAAACATCTTCCCTTATATATATATATATATATATATATATATATTATCGATTTTCTGCACTATTGTAAGAACTGCAACCTTGACACTTCTGAATATCGTTTCTTATGTCTTTGTCTATGAGTGTATCAAATTTGATTAAAATCGGATCACTCCTTCTATCACCCGATTTTTTCGATTATCAATTTTCGATATTTATCGGGGGTACCTGGACACAAAACCTAGCTTAGAACACTCGCGGACGCTTATAGTACAACTGTGTACATTTTTCAAGAAAATCAGTTCAGCCGTTTCTGAATCTATAGGTAACGGACGCACACACACACAGAGAAAAAGTTCCATTTATAAATAAGTTTAGATAAAATGTATTTGTGTTTTGTATACTTTCATACGCGTTGTGGTATCGGCTCGGGTCGAGAAATTGGAGAGCTGAGTTCGAATTCCATTTTAATTCCTTGCATTCACTTACGCGTAAATACCCGTAAAAAAAATATTAACCGTCTCTGCCCTCTAGATCAAATAAAAAGACAGATTGGGTTCTATATCCTTGCTTGGCAACCAGTCTACCGCAGAAAATAATGGCAACCGACTGCATGAAAATTTCTTGCCCAGTCATGTCTCTTTCGAGACATGATCGCCCAAGCGTGTATCACGTATGTCACTTAACTGACTGTTAATTTCATAGAGCTTTTTTATTGTTTGGGAATTCACTATTTGCTGTTGGGGAACCCATACTCACCTCAACATGGAATCACCCACTGCTATATTAATAAGTGTAGCAGTAGTGGGAAACAGACAGTGCGCAGGGCACCTCGAGGTGGTGTAATGGTTAGCCAGCTTGTCTCGCTAGAACTATTGCAATTAAGTAGTGAGTTTGATCCTCACTGGGTGCCCCATACTTTCGGCCTTGTGCCACATCTAAGCTGCGCTTAGAAAATTACAATAGACAGTGCGCATGACCGCAGTCGACTACCAAGGACTATACTGGATTCGTAAGCTCTGCTTACTGCACCTTCTTCGTAACCTTTTCTATAAATACATCTTTCTTTAACCTTTAACCTTTAACCTCGTGTTCTGTGTTATATTTCCGTGGACCCAGTTTTGGCTCCACATAATTCGCTAAGGTAAAATGTTTTGCTAGTCATTTCGCTATAAAATTTATTTTTTAATTCACAACAGATATGTATCTTTGGTAAATTTTTTTATTATCAAAATGTACTGCTTGTATTTTTACTAAAAAATGTATTTTTATCGTTTCATAGTGTTTGGGGTTCAGTATTTGCCCATAACTGGAGTCATAACAGGTACTCTCACACCGGGTCAGAAATTAAGAGGTGATTCCACGTTTCTCAAAACCTCAGATCTCCCGATCAGAGGCCTACTGCCGGATGTAGTGATACCCGGGACTAACATCAAGTTCAACAGTCAGATTACAGAAGACACACGAAGAGGAGTTATGTGCTGTAAGGCAACAGACAGATACAAATTTCCTTTATTATAACTCTTCATTTTCTGATTTTATAAATCAATGGTAAATGTCTGATAAATGGTACAGAAATTAAACCGAAATCTAACCACGTGAAATCCGAAGATATGACCCAGGGGCTCAGCCCAGCTGGGCATAAAAGCACTGGAGAAGAAGAATTTCATGCGACAAAAGAGAGCCAATTACCCTTAACATGCGCATTTTTAGGATCACTTTGCTTTGTGACAGGCATAACAACTGGCAATTTTCATTAGTAATTGCTATATTTGAAGTAGAAACACTTCTAGATTTAATGACACAGCTTTCAATTGGCATATTACAATTATCTATCTATCTATATATATATATATATATATATATATATATATATATATATATATATATACTTCGAACACACAAATATATAGTTTAAAATATAAAATATTTGGGGGAAACATTATCTATGTTAATGTTCAGAATATTTTGTTTGTGAAGATAAACTATATGGACATCGAAAGCAACACTTTAATGTAACAGTCAGTTTCATGCGTTAAGAAATCCTCAGACAATTTGAGATAGATAGATAGATAGATAGATAGATAGATAGATAGATAGATAGATAGATAATGAGTTGGCTGAGATACATATAAACAGGTTGATATATATATATATATATATATATATAGAGAGAGAGAGAGAGAGAGAGAGAGAGAGAGAAATGATTTTGTTGAAATAGTTGTAAACATGAGACAGAGAAATAAGTTGACTGAGATAGTTATTAACAGGTTGAGATAGATAGATAGATAGATAGATAGATAAGTTGGTTGAGATTCATATAAACAGGTTGATATATACATATATAGAGAGAGAGTGAGAGAGAGAGAGAAATGTTTTTCTTGAGATAGTTGTAAAATATTTAATAGAGAGAGAGAAAGAGAAATAATTTGGCTGAGATAGATATGAACAGACTGAGATAGATAGATAGATAGAGAGAGAGAGAGAGAGATAGAGAGATAATGAAGAAACTGAGGTAGATAGATAGATAGATAGATAGATAGATAATGAAGAAACTGAGATAGATAGATAGATAGATAGATAGATAGATAGATAGATAGATAGATAATGAACAAATTTAGATAGATAGATAGATAGATAGATAGATTGGTTGAGATTCATATAAACAGGTTGATATATACATATATAGAGAGAGAGTGAGAGAGAGTGAGAGAGAGAGAAATGTTTTTCTTGAGGTAGTTGTAAAATATTTAATAGAGAGAGAAAGAGAAATAATTTGGCTGAGATAGATATGAACAGACTGAGATAGATAGATAGATAGATAGATAGATAGAGAGAGAGAGAGATAATGAAGAAACTGAGGTAGGTAGATAGATAGATAGATTGATAGATAGATAGATAGATAGATAGATAGATAATGAAGAAAAAGAAACTGAGATAGATAGATAGATAGAGAGAGAGAGAGAGAGATAGATAGATAATGAAGAAACTGAGGTAGAGAGATAGATAATGAACAAATTGAGATAGATAGATAGATAACCAATCATCCGATGAGACTTGTGTGTGTTTGTACAAGTTTGTATGCATGTACAATTAATAATAGCTTGTTCTTATGTATGGATAGATATTCTTGATTTTCTTGTAACCGCCATTTTTCTATGTTGTCCTTCTGCTTTCGTTTACTTCTTTTTTATATCGGCTTCATTTTGTTTTGTTTTGTTTTTGTTTTACTCTATTTAAGTTCAAGGCAATCAGTTCGTTACCACATGTTTATTCAACTGAATCACGTGTTACCCCATTTGTCGGTCCGTTTTGGGTTTTTTTTTTCGTATGTGTGTCTTTGTGTGCGTGTGTCTGCCTGTATTTTCTTGTCCTTTTTTTATTTTGTTATATTTTTTTTTCTAGGACGCTGACAACAATTTCATGTGCACAAACAAGGAACATGCTTCCACTCATAATGTCCTCACACCTGTTTACACACCAGATACTTAAACGCGCTCATACGCATTCTCTAAATCCATCGCTGTTTTCCCGTTCACTCTTTCACTATCTTTCTGTCTTACCTTCTCTAATTCTCTCTCGAACTCTCTCTCTCTCTTTCTCCCTTTTTTCTCTTCACCTTCTCTCTCGCCGACATACAAGCCTAATTTCCATTTTCCCTCTCTATCTCTATCCTTATTTGTTTGTCTCACTCTCCCCCTCTCTCTCTCTTTATTCTTCTTGCTATTTCTCTCTCTTTCTCTCGCTCACCCTTTCACTCTGTTTTCCTTCCACCTCTCTCTCCCAGGCACTCTCTTTCTCTCACTGACATACACACCTAATCCCCATTTTAAAACTAATATTTATCACTCAAAAAAGTTTTCCCTCTTTATCTCTTTCCCTATTTGTCTCACTCTTTCCACTCTCTCTCCCTCTTTACTTGCTATTTCTCTCCATTTCTCCCTCTCTCGCTCTCTTTCTGTTTTTCCTTCCACATTTCTCTCCCAGCCTCTCTCTTTCTCTCACCCACAGTTTTCCCTTTCTATATCTTTCCTTATTTGTTTGTCTCACTCTTTCCTCACTTTCCCTCTTTACTCATCTTGCTATTTCTCTCCATTTCTCTCTCTCTCTCTCTCTCTCTCTCTCTGTCTCTCTTGCCCTCTCTCTGTTTTTTCTTTCACCTCTCTCTTCTAGACTCTCGCTTTTTCTCACCCACATATACACCAAATCCAACTTCTGAAGCTAACACTTATCACCTCAAAAACCATACTAGCGGTCATGAAGTGCAGCTATATTTACCCGGCCTCACCATTCAGGTAGGAAGTGGCACACGGTCATTTTCACGTGGGTAGCACTACATACGTCCACATATGGGCGAAGGACAAAATTTGTCACAGTCCCCTTGACAACTGACATCGATATTACTCCAATCCTTTCTCCCTTTAGAAATTTGCGTAAGGTTAAATTAAAACCACATCATTAAGTTAAGCGCCATACGTCATACACGCTTGGGGGATCATGTCTCGAAAGAGACACGATTCACTTGGCAGAAGATTATACCGCAGTAGTTTGCCATTTCATTCTGTGGTAGACTGGTTGCCAGCCAAGGCTATAGAACCCAATCTGTTTTGTTATTTAACCCTTACCTGGAGGGAAGAGACGGATTAATATCTTTCACAAAGGGTATTTTCGTGTAAGTGAATGCAGGGAATTCAACTATTAAACGGGCATTATCAATTGTTGTTTATTAGTGATCAGCGGATAACAGCTATTGATGTTTTAAATGAGGACATTGATTTTGCATTATTAAAATATAAATACAATCGCTAGTATTTGCCTTCAATTCAATAATACAGCTCTGAAAATTAAACAACGGGCATTATCAATTTTTCTTTTGTTGGTGATCAGCGGATATCATCTATTAATGTTTTAAATGAGTTATCCAATTATAAGGACATTGTTCCTGCATTATTCAAGTCTAAATGCATTCTGGAGTATTTGCCTTCAATTCAGTAATACACCTCTAAGAATTAAACAACGGGTATTATCATTTGTTGTTTCATTAGTGCTCAGCAGATAGAATGTGTTGATGAGTTAAATTTTTTGTCCAAAGATACGGGCATCGTTGCTGCATGATTAAAAAGTGAATGCATCACCAATTCTAGACTTCACGTAGTTTTATGATTTCCTGTAGTATTTGTTTTCAATTCAACAAGATTGATCTTAGCTTTAAACAACCGGCATTATCAGTTGATGTCTCATTAATGATAAGTAGATATATTCAATTGATGATTTAAAATTTTTATCCAACTATATGGGAATTGTGCATACTTGATTAGAATCTTAAGTCTTTTATAAACTGTAGACTACACGAGGTTACAACATTTCATGTTGTATTTGCTTTCCATTAAATAATGCAGCTTTTAGTCTGAAACAACTGGTAATAACATGTGATGATGCACCTGTGGTCATCGAATATCATCAACTGACGATTTAAACGTTATACCCAATGATGCAATCAGCAACTCTCGGTTTTCACAAGGTTACATCATTTCGTCTAGCATTTGGCTTCAATTCAATAACACGGAACTGAGTTTTAAACAATGGGCATTTTCAATTGACGTTTCATTGGTGACAGTGAATACCACCAATTGATGATTTAAACTTTTATTCAAATATACGGGTATTGTTCATCGAAATATATAAATCTAAATGCTTTCGACAAATCTAGGGTTCACGAGGTTACATCATTTTGTGTCGTATTTGCTCTCAGTTCAGTAATATTGCTCTTAAACAACAGACATTATCAACTTAGGCTTCAAAGGAGAGAGCGGATATAATGATTTGATGATTAGCTTTTTTATCCAAATTTATGGAAATTATTCATGAATGATTCGAATCTAAATGCTCGTGGGTTCACGAAGTAACGTAATTTCCTGTTGTATTTACTGTAATACAGTTCTTAATCTTAAGCAAAGGGCCTAATCAATTTATGTTTCATTCGTGGTTAACTGATACCATCAATTGATAATTTAAAATTATTATCCAAATATATGGATATTATCTCTGCATGATTTGAATATAAATACAATCGGTAACTCTAGCCTTCACGACGTTGCACCATTTCCTCTAGAATTTGTCTTCATCGCAATAATCAGTCAGTCAGTTAAGTGCCATACGTGATACACTCTTGGGCGATCATGTCTCGAAAGAGACATGACTGACTGGGCAGAAGATTATCACGCGGTAGATTGCCATTACACTCTTAGGTAGACTGGCTGCTATAGAACCCAATCTGTCTTGTTATTTAACCCATAATTGGAGGAAAGAGACGGATTAATATATTTCCCAATGTTATTTTCGCGTAAGTGAATGCAGGGAATTCAACTGGAATTCGAACTCGGCTCCCCGATTTCTCGTTCCGAGCCGATATCTACTGCACCACAACACAGAGCTTTGAAATTATAAAAAAAAGACAAAAAAAAAGTTATCAATTGATGTTTCATTGGGTGTCAGCGAATAAATTCAGTTGATGATTTAAACTTTTTGTCCAAACATATGGGCATCGTTCTTGGATGATCCGAATCTAAATGCTCTAGGCAACTCAAATATTTACTGATCCTGGGTATGACGGTAAACTACATCTGGCAGCAGGGCCTCTGACTGAGAGTTTGTGAGGAAAATGAAACCACCTCTTAATTGTTGTTGTTCCCAGGTCCATCCTGAGCCGGAGTGGTAGCTTCTGTTTGGGTCCAAGCTATGGGCAAATAGTTAACCCCCAAACTTGGATCAAAACACTATAAAAGTATAAAAATAGACTTTTATAGAAATATATCCATAAAAATAGACTTTTATAGAAAAATGTATATTTTTTAAGAAAAAATAATACCCACAATACCTTTTTGAAGGAAAAAAAATATTGCCATAAAACATTTTTGAAAGAAAAAAATTATTACTATAATACATTTTTAAAGGAAAAAATATTACCAGCAATAAATTTTTGAAATCAAAACTAGAAGATATCTTTAGTTTTTCTAAAATAAAATAATAAAAAAAAATTAATCAAAATCTGATTAAATCACCTTTCTCACTATAACAAAACATTAAAAAATACCTTAAACCCCACCTTTTTAGCATTAAATGACCCTCAGATGCTGATATGCCGTTAAACAAAACTCAAACTCAAACTCAAGGATTTACTGGGTTACACCGTTTCTTGTAGTATTCGCCTTCAATTCAATAATACAGTCCTGAATATTAAATAACCAACACTATAAATTGATGTTTCATTGGTGTTCAGCAGATGTCATCAATTAATAACTTAAACTTTTTATACAAATCACGGTTATTATTCATGTATGATTCGAACCTAAATGCAATCAGCTACTCTCGGCTTCACGATGTTATAACATTTCTTTTAGTATTTGTCTTCAGATTCAATAATACAGCTTTGCGTCTTAAACAACGGACATTATCAATTGATGTTTCATTGGTGGTGGGTCAAAGGATATCATGAATCAAGGGTTTAATTTTTATCCATCGATTCAGTTGTTATTGGTCCATGAATTGAATCTAAATGCAATCGGCAACTCTAAGCTTCAGAAAAGGTTACAACATTTCCTGTCGCATTTGCTTTCAGTTCATTAATACAATCTTAACTAAAGAGCATTATTAATTGATGTTTTATTGGGGGTCAGTCGTTATCATCTATTGATGATTTAAACTTTGTCCAACGATACGATCATCCTTCATGCATGGTTCGAATTTAAATGCAATCTGCAACTCTAGGCTCCCGAGGTTTACACCATTTCCTGTAGTTTTTGCATTAATTCAATAATACAGCCTGTGGCGATTCTACAGGGGTGGGGGCTGAAGGGCCCAAGGCCTCCTGAGAATTTTAACTGGCCCCTAGGTTGCCCCTCTACACACTTTTATAAGCTTCACAAATTTATGATTGAAACTGGTCAGTCTCTGATTTGATAAGATTTGATCTTCAGTACTTTTCCCTCTGTGTTTTCTTTTTCATTTAGCTTTTTAAGGACACATACAGGGAAAGGAAAACAAACAAAATAAAATAACCAGATAAATAGAAAAGACAATTTGGTAGGGAAAGAGACTTAATCCTCATATAATCATGGAGGAATTATATAATTTAAATTATTTCCTCATTTCAAAGAAGCTTCGTGATCGTGTGGTCGGAATTTGCCGAAAACATAAATTTATTTTTAGCTCATTTTTATACGGCTGTGGTGCCCACAGTATTTTGATTGATTTCGTTGCATTATTTTATTTTCGCATTTTTTTCTCGCACTTACTTTTTGTGTTTTAAAAAAAGTATGTAGAGGAAAAAAATTAGCAGACAAATTACACTGTTTTCCTTGTATTAACTCTTTGATTTAGTTTTGAAATTAACCTCTCTCGTGTTCCAACAGTTTGAGAGTGGAAAAGAGGGCAAGAATAGATTTAGAACTCCACTACGAGGAATGGAAAATTATTATGTTTAATTTAGTGAAGTAACATACTTACAGTCAAACTCATTCCTAAGTTATGTATACGGTGGTGATGTAGTATGAAAATGAAGACACTGTTTGAGTTCGCCCCTCTATTCCTCAGAAAAATCTCGGCCCCTAAGTGTACGCACCCATTTTCAGAGTTCTACTATGGCCACTGAATACAGCCCTGAGTCTTAATCAGCGGGCATTGTCCATTGACGTTTCACTGGAGATTTTCAGATATCAGTTGAAGATTTAAACTTTTTTCAAAAGTACTGGCATCATGCATTCACGAGTAATGAGTAATTAGTAACTTAGTACATTATTTATTTTCATATTTGTTGTCATTTTAATGACGTTTCAGCCGTTCTACGCTCCGGCCTTCTTCATGTGCTAGGAATTTCGAGCCGAAACTTTTATTACAATCACTGTGGTATATCATTCTCATTCCTTGTGCGAAGCCTCTTCTGAAAGTCATGAGTTATCTCCCTTTAACCTAACTCTCAGAGTTATTTTTTCATCGCATCTGTAGCCTGGTATGGAACTCTTTTAGTCAAGTCATTGGAACTAACCAATGTCTATATCCACTGTGCCATGTATCCTTGAGGACTTGAGGACAGGTGTGGCTTCTCATAAGAAACGTGAATGGTATACCCAAGTGATCGTAATAAAGTGTTCAGTTCGAAATTTCTAGCACCTGAAGATGTCCGGAGTGTACAACGGCCGAAACGTCGTAAAAATGTCAACAAAGATGAGAACAATATTTCAAATAATTTAAATAGTGTAAATAAAACTTTATAAGTGGCTTCCCCCTGTCTCTTCTACAAATATTTTCTTGTTTTATGCTCCGACGAACTTAGGTCTCTAGTGCCCCCTCCAGAAGAATTTTCACGTGCAACTAGACTGGCAACAAGGTCCCACCCATTTACAGCTAGTTCAACCAAGTACAGCCGACAATTCTACTCCATCAGCTTCTTTTTCTCGCACTTCCATCCTGTGGAACTCCCTTCCGTATACTTACTTTCCTGACTGCTACAACCTCTAGGAATTTAAATGCAATGTCAATCCCCATCTCTTATCTACTTTTCAGTCCTTTCTACATCATCTCGTGTATCTTGTTCTTTTCCTTTCTCTCTACCTTCGCAATTGTCTTCACATGTGTGTTCTCATATTTCTCTTGCCCTTCTCTGACACCCCCTGTAACTGGTTCGTCTTTCTTTTCTCTCTCCTCCTGTTTATACTTTCACTCTTCTTTTATGTATCCCCCCTGCGCATCAGTGGCAGTAACGCCTTGCTTAGTGTGAAACGATTAAAAAAAATGTATTGACAAATACTGGTAACTTTGTGTTTAATATTTACTATTTCTTCTGAGGTTACTTCACTTCAAAAATTACCCGTCCGTGCATTGAACACTGCTGCCTCATCGGGTGCTCCTGATATCCACTTAGGGGTCCTTGAAAAAATCCAACGGAAAATCTGTAATGTGATCGATCTCGACTTGGCAGCACAGATACAGTCACTTTCTCACCGGCGCAATGTAGCTTCATGTATCTCTTCTACAAATACTTTCACGGCTTCTGCTTCGATGAATTTAGCTAACTGGTGCCCCCTATAAATGAATTTACTCGAGCAGCAAGATTAGCAACTAGGTCCCACCCTTCTATTGTAAAACCAATAAAATGTAAACGTGAATTCAACTCCATCAGCTTCTTTTCTCGCACTTCCCTCCTGTGGAATTCCCTTCCATTTATTTGCTTCCCCGACAGCTACAATCTCTAAGAATTCAAATGTAAGGTCAATAGTCATCTCCTATCTCACTGACTTGCATCCTCTCTCTCATGCTCCTTTCTCCGTCCAATCCACTCTCATCAGTATTCTCATCTTTCTTTTACCCACTTTCTGACACCCCCTATAACCTGTCACTCTTTCTCATAACTTGCCTCCTATGTAACGCCCTGCACAACAGTGGCAGTAAACTGCTTTGCTTTTTTTTTAATCGTGTCACCCCAAGCAAGGCATTCCACTGCAATTATAGCGCAGGGGGTTACATCGAGGGATTGGGTATAGGAAATGTCAGAAGGAGGGTGATAGACGACTTAGGATGTACATAGGGAGAGAGTTGGAAAGAGTGGGTGTGAGTTAGTGTCTTAGGAGGTGTCTATTGACCTTACATTTCAACTCCTGGAGGTTGTAGCCGTCGGCGAAGCAAGCATGCGGTAGGGAATTCCACAGGCGGGAAGTGCGAGTAAAGAAGCTGTTCGAGTAGACATTGCGGTTACATTTCATCGGGTTCACTGTAAAAGGGTGGGATCTAGTTGCCAATCTAGTATCTCGTGCAAATTCACATCTAGGGGGCAGCAGTGATTTAAGTTCGTCAGAGCAGAAGCCATGAAAGTATTTATAGAAGAGGCACAGGGCTTGAGGCGATACGATTTTAAAAATAATGTGACTGCAATTAAAGCTGGAACCGCAAGCCCAAAATAATGTTTCCCTTGATCAATTCTTCGGTCCTCGTCAGGAGTAAGCTTTTATGGCTAAGGAAACTTTTTTTTTTATCTCTAAGAAACAGTAGAAAGTAACCCACCGCTTACCATAGGAAAATCTTCTGCCTCCTCAAAAGATATATGATCGATCAAGTGTTTATCACGTATGGCGCTTAACTGACAGAACTTGTTCATTGATCATTAAACGTCATTCATCATCAATTGATGTTTCATTGTTGATCAGTGAATCTGACCAATTTATGATTTTTTCCCAATGATACAGGCCTCATTCATTCTTGATTTGTGTTTAAATGACCATTTGACAACTTTAGATTTTACTAGGATACCTTATTTAGTGCAGTATTTGCCTTCAAATGAATCTGGAGGATCAAACCAGTGTTATGTCGAAGGGAAATAAGGCGAAAAATGGTGACAGGTTAGTGCAAAGAAGGCAACATTCGATAACAGAATGGTGTCTGCAGAACTGTTTTCGTTTACTTATTTATAAAACAAATAAGGTGATAGAATTAATTACCTGAAAATAACGAAAGATAAGAGAAGTACCTGACCAGCGAGTATAAATAATAGAAAGCATTTACATAGAAGTAAATAGAAACCTATTATGCTAATCTCTTATTATGGGATCTCCGAGTGCAAGCTTGGCTGAATTAGAACTACCAAAAGAGTGTTTACGAGCAGTATAGCCCGGCGTTGCTCGGGTGTAATGAAAGCTTTAAAACTAATCCATGGTCCTGCAGCTCAGACTCTTTGGACGTTGGCACGAAAACTAAAAAGTAATAGTTGTTTCCAGTTAAAGCGAAACCGTAGACTGAAAGAAAAATGAATGGATGTAAGTCAAATTTTGATTTCCTGGTATCGATATCAAATTTTCTGCACTATTGTAAGAACTGCAACCTTGAAACTTCTGAATATCGTTTCTTATGTCATTGTCTATGAGTGTATGAAATTTGTTAAAATCGGACCACTCCTTCTATTACCCGATTTTTTCGATTATCGATTTTCGATATTTATCGGGGGTACCTCGACACAAAACCTAGCTAAGAACACTTGCAGACGCTTATAGTACAACTGTGTAAATTTTCAAGAAAATCGGTTCAGCCGTTTCGGAGTCTATAGTTAACGGACACACACACACACAGACACACACACAGACACACACACAGACACACACACACACACACACACACACACACACACACAAAGTTTCATTTATTAATAAGTTTAGATAGATATTAGCGTACTTGCCAGTTATGAGTAGGCAAAGATATAGATATAGCTAGATGTTGACAATAGGCATGATTTGATTTTTTGGTCAATCGAATGACGATTAATCCAGGGGTTTAAACGGAAAAAAATTATTTTTTGTCAGAATTTACTTTTGGACGCCGTAAAGAAAAAAAAAAGATCACTGTGCAGGGCTAGGAAGTTTTCCCCGCCTGAATCCATCTTGCACATATATAAATCTACTATCGCCCGTGTATTGAATACTGCTGCCGCATCTGTTCGGGTGCCCCTGCTATTGACCTCGGGGTTCTTGACAAGATCCTACGGATCTGTAATGTGAGCGGTCTCGACTTGTTAGCTCGGCTTCAGTCGCTCTCTCACCGGCGTGATGTGGCTTCCCTGTGTCTCTTCTACTAATACTTTCATGGCTTCTGCTCCAATGAACTTAGCTCACTGGTGCCCCTTATGCATGTATTTACTAGAGTCACTATACTAGCAAATAGGTCCCACCCTTTTATAGTGAAACCGATAAAATGTAACCGAAATTTCTACTCTATCAGCTTCTTTTCCCGCATTTCCCGCCTGTAGAATTCCCTTCCGTATACTTGCTTCCCAGACAGCTAAAATCTCCAAGAATTTAAATGTAAAGTCGATAGTCATCTCCTATCTCACTAACTCCTTTATCTCAAACTCTTTTCCTCATCCACTTCACCCCATCTCACCAGTATTCTCATCCTTCTATTACCCTCTTCCTGACACCCCCCTTAACCTACTCTTCATTCTCATCATTTGCCCCCCATGTAACCCTCTGCGCAACAGTGGCAGTAAAATCGCCTTGCTTGGGGTGATATGATTAAAAAACAAAACAAAAAAAAGATCTCAACCCAGTCTGAGTTTATGACATTTCTCTTCTGCCGGAAGTTGGGTTGATGGTATCGCTCCCATTGGTTAAGAAACGGTACCTTTTGATCAAAATTCCAAAGCTGCTTTATAACTATGTAATACATCTATACTTTTTTTAACAATAAAAATATATGTAGTTTTCTACATGCCTCGACGATATAACTAGGGCAGTAAAGAAATCCACCAAGTCTTAAGAATTTCGGGGTGTGTCAAACTAAACCAACAAATTCCAACTATGATCCTCACTATCAAGAACAAATATAATTATGTGCGATGTGTAAATTGTCATCGAAATGACGCAAAAATGAAAATAACACTGACATCTCTTTTTAACAGATATACAGGGCGCGATCGATAAATTGTCATCTAAATAATGCAAAAATGAAAATAATGCTGACATCTCAATTCAACAGATATCTTTATCAAAACTGCACAAAAATATCTTGAAATACTAAATAAATTCATTCAATAAAATCGCCACTGCATTTAACTACGGCCTCTAGATGAGTTAGGAATCTCCTGCAACTCTTCTGGACGGTCTCCTCGTTGGTGAATGCTGCCATAATCCTTGAATTAAGTTCTTTTTCGGTGTTACAAGGTTTTGGTTTCTCGCTCACCTGTGCTCCACACATAATAATCAATGGGGTTACAGTCTGGGGCGTTAGGTGGCCAGATGTAAAGGGTAAGTAGTAGCAGAAACTGATAGCCATAACTGGCTTCTCCTGCTTGTGTAGCATTGTGAAGTGTCCTGCTGTCAGAAATAGTTATCCAGCAGTCAGCCTATTTACCCACGACAACACTACCTCCTAGAGGCACTTGGTGTAGACCTCTGTGTTGAGTCTGAGGCTTTGTGGGAAGATGAATGGAGGTATAACGTCTTTATTACTAGTCATCACTGCAAACACCTTCGTAATTACCATTAGACTCATCTAACTCTTTTCGAATCCTCTGCACTGTCCTCAGATTGACACCAAACACTCTCAAATATTAGAGCTTCCAGTGATAATGCCTGGTAGTACAACATGCTGTTTCAAAATTTCTAGCTGGATGAATTGCGTCAGGGTGCTCATTTTCTCACAGACGGTGCCCAACTGATCCCACTATACTGTGTGGTCGATAAAACCAATAAGACAACGCGCTTGTGCGAAATTAAGAATAATAAAATGGCGACAATTTACTCATCGCTACCTATATGATTAGCATTCCACTAACAGCATGATACTTCAATCGTTGTTGCAACTAGGATCTGATCATGCGTTTGCCAGGTACCGAGGTCAACCCCACTTCATTACCGTTTTTATCTTTGCCATTAAGAAGGATATTATCGATTAAGTCGTAAACTAACGAAAACTCCCACATCTGAGCAGAAGTTCCACTCAGCCACTTTGTCATATTTCTTGCCTTGTAGCAGGAAAGGGAGAAATCATACGAGTTCAGGTTATTATCCACCACCGTTTATAACACAGTCACAACTCACAGTGTAGTGCAACTCACGACCGGAATCGATCCATTGGCAGCGAAGCTGTTTAGTTTTGGCTTAGCTATGCGAAAGTTCACTGCTGTGGCCGGTTTAGGAAATTTCATCATTTTTACACTTTAACTTTAGCTCATTTAACTGACGTATGATATTTATGTATTAGGTTACCAGAAAATACTGACTTACTTAGGAAGCGGAAAGAAAACAAAAAACGTTTTATGGAGTAACGCCAACATTTATTCTTTAAAATAAAATCCCTCATTCTTGATGATATTCTGCCAGCGATCAGCCAACATCCGAATCTGTCCCAGATACCAGTCAGCTGACATTGAATTAAAAAAGTGTAAGCAAGCTGCCTCCACTTTATCAAAATTGTTGAATCGCTGGTGGCGGAAGAAGTGTGCCATTGAGCAAAATAGGCCATAGTCATTCAGAGCAGCATCGTCACTGAATGATGTATATGGAAAAATCTCAACACCGTCTATCTTTTTGAAGTTCTTCTTAGCCAACATGGCAGTGTGTGGCCTCGCATTGTCTTGCTGAAAAGCAAGATGCTCCTTTAGTATGTCATATACGCGGTCTAGCAATAGAGTTTAGCGTTAATAGAGCGACCGTGTAGATCAAGCAGGAAAGGCAGTACTCCTTGAAATTTCACCAGAGAGAGATCAAGATTTGTTGTTTCCTTTTCACTTCTTAAATGAGTCGGGATTTCTAACCAACATAGATTTTTTTTTTAACATTTGATTAATTTTTATACTAGCAGTATAGCCCGGCGTTGATCGGGTGTAATGAAAGCTTTAAAACTAATCCATGGTCCTGGGGCTCAGACCCTCTTTGGACGTTGGCACGAAAGACTAAAAAGCAATAGTTGTTTCCAGTTAAAGTGAAACCGTAGACTGAAAGAAAAATGAATGGATGTAAGTCAAATTTTGATTTCCTGGTATCGATATCAAATAAGTTTTGAATATTTTCCATTTTCCAGGCCTCGATTGATCAAAGTAAGATGCTCCTTTAGTATGTCATATACGCGGTCTAGCAATAGAGTTTAGCGTTGATGGTGTGGAAAAAGCTCGAAATGCTGTACTCCTTGGAAATGCCACCAGATGGAGATCAAGATTTGATGTTTTCTTTCTGCTTCCTAAGTGAGTCAGGTTTTTTGGCCAACCTAGTATTTTATTTCCTTCTGCCTTTTTTTAAAATTATTTTTTCATTGCAAAAAAATATGAGAAATACACAAAAGAATGTCACTTAGAAGACATGTAATTTAATTTAATATTTTCTCTATGAAATTCTTATTCATAAAAGCAATTACATTAATGATAAATTTTATTTATTTTTACATAATCGGTATTTCTGTTCCTAACAAATAAATAAAATAGGTTGATTTTTTACCACTTTTTATATTGAAAAACTGAGTAGTGTATTGAGAGACAGAAAAATTTCGTTGGAAGAGAGTAATGGATTTTTATCCTTCCATTTAGCAGCAAACTTCCAAAAATTCCGTTTTTTTGTTTTAGACTAAAGACGGAATACGCTGCAGAAAATTAGGTTTCCTTAAAAAACAACATATCAACTTTTGCATAATCGAAGCAGCTGCTTTTCATCGTAACAACTCAGACGTCTATCAATGGCTGTAGGCTTACTTTTTGGTGAGATGAAAAACAATTGAAATAAAAAAAATATAGGAATTACAAATCAAAAGTTACAAGTAGTCAACAATGAATCGTCTTAAAACATCAGATAATATTGCTACTAATATTCAGTCAGTTAGTTAACTGCCATACGTGATATACGCTTGAGCAATCCTGTCTCGAAAGAGACATGACTGACTGGACAGAAGATCATCCCGCAGTAGGTTCCACGGTAAACTGGTTGTCAGCCAGAGCTATAGAACCCAATCTGTCCTGTTATTTAACCCATAACTAAAGAAAGGGAAGAAACGGAATAATACCTTTCCTAAGGTTATTTGCGCGTTAGTCAATGCAAGGAATTAAAATGGAATTTGAACTCGGCTCCTCGATTTCTTGTTCCAAGCCGATATCCACTGCATCACATCTCACATCCAAAACTAATATTACTAAAACTAATTTAATAATATTACTAGTAATAATAAATCAAGTGAAATTAAAATTAAAGAAATTCGACTAAAAATTATCGATGCTTGACAATTCTCAATTAACTAGTAATAAAATTCAAGATAATATTACTAGTATAAATAAAATTAATGAAATTAAAACTAAAGATTAACAGTGGACAATGCTTCTTCTAATAATGTTAAACGTGGAGTTAATATTACTACTAATACTACTAATGAAAAAAAAACAAGTGATGGCAAAATGGATAAAAATGTGTTAGTGTATGTGTGTCTGTATGTCTGTGTGTGTGTGTCCGTTACCTATAGACTCCGAAACGGCTGAACCGATTTTCTTGAAAATTTACACAGTTGTACTATAACCGTCTGCGAGTGTTGTTAGCTAGATTTTGTGTCGAGGTACCCCCGATAAATATCGAAAATCGATAATCGAAAAAATCAGATTATAGAAGGAGTGGTCCGATTTTAATCAAATTTGATACACTCATAGACAAAGACATAAGAAGCGATATTCAGAAGTTTCAAGATTGCAGTTTTTAAAAAAATGCAAAAAATCGATAATATATATATATATAAAAGGCAAGATATTTGTGTGTGTGCCTGTTTATCGGTCTGTATGTCCTTTATACAAATCCACAATTTTTATCCGGTTCTCACCAAACTACAAAATTTGACTTACATCCATTCATTTTTCTTTCAGTCTACGATTTCGCTTTAACTGGGAACAACTATTGCTTTTTAGTCTTTCGTGCCAACGTCCAAAGAGTCTGAGCTCCAATCCCATGGATTAGTTTTAAAGCTTTCATTTCATTCGAGCAACGCCGGGCTATACTGCTAGTTCATTTATAATGGTAGTTTTATGCTCAACATTTTTGTCTCAACTCATGCAATATGCCATTAATTGTAATACTATCTTTATGAACGAAAGTTTAGAAAAAATGAATATCGTTTGACAATACTCATTTTATTTTCAAAATTTAAGAACATATCACAATTAATGCTACCTAGGACAGAAAGATTACTGAAAATTAATAATGGTTGACAATGCATTTTCAAAAAATATTATTAAAATTCAAGATAATTAATGCTACGGATGGCAGAAAGACTAAAAGATTAATGGTATGGATGGCAAAATGACTAATAAAAATGAATAATGGTTGACAATGCATTTTCTAAGAATATTATTAAAATTCAAGATAATATTATAATTAATTTTTTACAGATGACAGAAAAAGTAATGAAAATTAATAATTGTTGACCATGAATTTTCTAAGAATATTATTAAAATTCAAGATAATATTACAATTATTATTTAAAGATGACAGTAAAAGTAATGAAAATTAATAATTGTTGACCATGAATTTTCTAAGAATATTATTAAAATTCAAGATAATATTACAATTAATATTTAAAGATGACAGTAAAAGTAATGAAAATTAATAATTGTTGACCATGAATTTTCTAAGAATATTATTAAAATTCAAGATAATATTACAATTAATATTTAAAGATGACAGTAAAAGTAATGAAAATTAATAATTGTTGACCAGGAATTTTCTAAGAATATTATTAAAATTCAAGATAATATTACAATTAATATTTAAAGATGACAGTAAAAGTAATGAAAATTAATAATTGTTGACCATGAATTTTCTAATAATAATTCTGACAAAGAAAATATCGCTGCTGATCTTGAAAAGCATCTCCAGTCAGTGGTGGACTGGTGTGAGAAACGGCTCGTAAATTTTAATGCTTCCAAAACGAAGCTGCTATCTTTTAACCACCATAAACAATCTCTACTACCCACCCCCATCAACATGGATCAGGTTAGACTCCCTGAAAGCAATACACTGCACCTCCTCGTCCTGACTCTCACAGCCGACCTCAAGTGGAACGTCTACATCAATAGCTAAATCTACTGCTAAGAAGGTCGGGTCACTGTGTCGGTTTAGTAAGTATTTCTCGTCCGAATCCATCTTGCGCATATACAAATCTACCATCTGATTGTGCATTGAATACTGCTGTCACATCTAATCGGGCGCCCTTGCTATTCATCTCGAGGTTTTCGAAAAAGATCCAAAAGAGAATCTGCAATATAATTGATCCTAGCCTGGCAGCTCGACTCTAGTCACTTTCACATCGACGAGATGTATCTTTCTTCTGTCTCTTTTACAAATATTTTAACGGCTTCTACTCCGATGAGCTTAGCTCCCTGGTGACCCCTTTGCACGAATTTACTCGTGCTGACAACTAGGTCACACCCGTTTACAGTGAAAACAATCAAATATAGTCACAACTTCTATTCCCTCAGCTTTTTTTCTCGCACGTCCCGCTTGTGGAACTCTCTTCCATATACTTGCTCCTCTAATAGCTACAATCTTTAAGTGTTTAAATGCAACATCGATTGCCATCTCTTATCTTCTTGACTCTTATACATTTCCTGACAGCCCCTATATCTTATTCTTCTCTCTTTCCGCTCTAGTCTCACGCAGCTCTCTTCACACCAGTGTTTCGATCCTTCTCTCACTCATTCCATAACACCCCTAGTAACCAGTTCCTCTTTTCCTTCACTGTCGTCTTATGCGGCAATAGTGCCTTGCTTGGGGTGAAACGATCACAAAAAAATTCTACTAAAATTCAAGATAATGTTTTTTTAATCGTTTAACCCCGAGCAAGGCATTCCACTGCCACTATTGCTCAGGGGGTTACATAGGGGCGGGGAAGTGATGAGAAAGGATGGTTAGATATAGGAAATGTCAGAAGGAGAGTGATAGACGGGTACCGAGAATGAGGGTTGGTTAGATGGTGAGAGTGTTTGAGAGAATGGATGTAAGTTAGTTTGTTAGGAGGTGTCTATTGACCTTACATTTAAACTCCTGGAGGAGGAAGCAGGCATGTGGAAGGGAATTCCACAAGCGGGAAGCGTGAGAAAAGAAGCTGTTGGAGTAGAAATTACGGTTACATATTATCTGTTTCACTGTAAAAGGGTGGAACCTAGTTGCTAATCTAGTATCTCGTGTAAATTCATACCTTGGCGACACCAATGACCTAAGTTCATCGGAGCAGAAGCCGTGAAAGTACTTACAGAAGAGGCACAGGGAAGCCACGTCACGCCGATGAGAGAGTGGTTGCAGCCGGTCCACCAAATCAGTATCGATCACGTTACAGATTCTCCGTTATACGCTAATTGTAAATAAAACAAGTGAGATTAATATGAAAAAAATAAATAAAATGTAATAATAACTAACCAATGCTTTGTTTAATATTCAAATTGGAGGGAGTCTAAAAATCAACTCTAGGAGAAATAAAGAAATGCAAGCCAACAAATTAAAAAGATAAATTTTCATTTTTCATTGACTTTGACATTTTTATTTGTTGTGAATGTCGATTTAAACTTAATATTTTGTTTTCAATTCAAACGATAATTTTTCTGCCACTGAATATATCTTCTTTCATTCTTTGCTTTTTCTCCTTCTTTATTTAGTTTTTTTTTTTTTTTGAAAGATGGTCTTGCGTTTGTCATCCTCTCTCTTCTCCTGTGTTCATTTGATTTTTTCACTCATTGTCACCTCGTTTATTATTGCATTCTTACTCTTCCATTTAGTTAACACTTGACCTGAGAGCTTATTTAATCAACGGAAATATTTTCCTCACGAAACCAGGTGAGCAAATAGAAATACAAAAATGGAAACGGAAATAAAATAAAGAAAAATTAAGACACTAATAAAATAATTGTCGAGAACACGAATTTGCTACGTGATCAAACCGTTAGTAGTAATGATTAGGAGACAGTGTACTGGCCGTGTTCGGAAATTAAGAATATACCTCAGTTGGAGTACTGCTGCCATATATGGTCTGGTGCCGCCGCTGTTCATCTCCGTGTTCTGGACAGGCTCCAAAGGAGGAAGAATCAGTAATGTGATAGGTGCTGACTTGGCGGCTCGACTACAGCCACTTTCCCACCGACGAGATGTGGCCTTCCCTGTATCTGTTCTATAAATACTTCCATGGCTTCTGCTCCGACAAACTTAAGTCACTGGTGCCTCCGCAACAGGTGTTTACTCGTGCAACTAGACTGGCATCGGGGTCTCACCCATTCACAGTTAGATCAACCAAATGCAGAGGACAATTCTACTCCTTCAGCTTCTTTTCTCGCACTTCCCGCCTGTGGAACTCGCTTCGTTATTCTTGCTTTACTGACGGCTACAACCTCCAGGAATTTAAATGCAAGGGCAATACTCATCTCTTAACTACTTGACCCTAGTTCTGTCCACACCGGCCCTGTATATCGTTTCCTTTCTCTCCACCTTTGCAACTATTATCACACCTGTATTCCCATCCTTCTCTTGCTCCTTTCTAACTGGTTCGTCCTTCTCTTCAATCTCCTAATCTTTTTCTCTTATGTAGCCCCCTGCACATCAGTGGCGTTACTGCCTTGCTCGGGGTGATATGAAAAAAAGTTACTTTTATTCTATCTACAACAGTATTTTTATTATGTTTAGTTAGCTCGGGCATTCATGAGTCTATCACTCCAACTTTCACAGTTATGTGTCAAAGTTGGAAAGAAATTATGGTAGCATTGTAGCCATGGTTAGGTGTCCAGAGCAGTAGATCACTTGCCAGTTCTTGTTTTGCTCGCTAACAATATCATGGAAAGCGCATTCCGAGTTCGCATAAGATTTTAAAAAATATCAAGGATGGGTACTGTCATGGTGCCCTGTCTACATTGGAATGAACTCTTCCTTCTTCATAAATACTAACCTGCAAGACCTTTCTGGGAGGCAGTCGAGACCCAGTGTAACTTGACAATTCGGACGGACACTTCTACCTGCTGACTAATAACACTCTTATTTTGTATATATGTTCTGTTATTCCGATACACTGGTTGAACCTACCTTCTTTTCGTGTCGTTCTTCCTGGCCCACTACAGGTAGACAGATGTTAAAAATAGTTGTCGGCATCCAAGTGTAGGTTCCATCAAGCCTAGACTCTAGGGTCCGTCGTTAAAGTTCAAGCCGTGGTGTCATACATTAACACCGCCTCTACAGTGGCACGAAAGAAATCCTCGTTTGATATTGTCGAGTAGATCAGATTTCTATTATATATATATATATATATATATATATATATATATATATATATATATATAAGTAGAATCTTTGGTACTTGATAAGGTAAATTCCACAGGAGATTAAATCCAATGAGAACTTAATGTTAAGATTTAACAGAGTATTATAATAATGAACATAAGTTGGATGTTTTTATAAACCCATTAGTAATATATTTCGCGGCTCTATTATAGACCGCTCCTCAGACCAAATTCAAATAGGTCAAGATTATCCAGAAAAAATTCAGGTAAAAAAGAAACAAGAAACAAGAAAAAGAAAAAGAGAATCAAAAATTGGAGAGAGGAGTGTTAGATATTAGCGTCTGTATTATATCTAGACAACAAGCTGGTCTTGGCCTAGATTTACAATGACCGTAGTTAAGGAAGTCAGTATATCTTGACTTGGATTTTTAGCTGTCTATTTTAAGATGCATGACATTAAAAATTAAAATTAGGAGTTGAATTTTCTCTAGAAAAAAAATGAATTGTTAGTTTTTCTTATTAATTCTAACCGTAATAATAATAATATTATATTATTACATAAAACTTATTGGTAGTAATAATAACATGATAATAAAGAAAGTAATATTGAAGAACCTTAAGGTAATGATAATAATAATAATAATAATAATAAAATAAATACAATAATACAGATACAAATAATAATGACAAAATATAACAATAATTGACAAAAATTACGAAAAAAATTCATAAAACCTATTAATTTTTTTTAAAGGTATAAAGTCTTTAACGGGACATTCTACAGTTTTGTTCCAAATATATATATGAGTAAAACTCCAGGATAAGATTGGTAAATAATCCGAGAAAATCTAATAATTTCATTTAAATATTAAAACTGATCCAACATAGAGCTCAATGTAAATTTAACGAAATTTACACAGCAGATATTTATTTATTTATCTGCAAATTCAGATCATATTTAGCGGGGATAGCTATTCACATTATCAACCCCGTTCAGTCAAAGAATGGAGAAAAAATTATTATGCCGGAAGCAGGGACTAGTAAAAGAAGGGGTGAGGAATGTTTGTTACTATAGCCGAAGGAAAACTTAGTTGTAATTTTGCTTTTGATAGTGACAGGCAGGTGGTTTGACCATCAAGCTACCATCTACCCTAAGAAAACAAGGAAAAATATAACGTTTACTCTCTGACCTGATCGGTCAATACTTAACTTATCTATTTATACACGATAACTTGGCCATCAGAAAAGCAAACGGATCTCTATATGGGAAGTCACAAGTTTATTGGCCTGAAGAGAGTTAACTTTAGATTCGAAACACGTTTAGCGTCACAAATGTCATAATGGACACTTAATGTATCATACAAGAAGCAAGTAATATAAATAATAATAATAATAACAACAATAAATCTACACTTTAAACAAATTGTTCACGACTTCACGCACTTTTTATTATATATATATGAACCCTCCCGTCGATTTCAACGTATGAGTGTCTAACTTCAGTTAGACTGCCACACAAAGAATTGTTTAGAGTGGTGAAGGCTTGTGTAGCACCATCCACACATTTGGAACCGCTGATAACAAACAATCAGTGCAGAAGTTCGCCACAAATCGCATGAACAATCGGAGTCTAACCGTACTGATGAGCTGTCATAGAGCAAAACAGATCTGTCTGCGGATGACTATATATAATATACATATATAAAATACACACTTTCTCTCTCTCCCTCTCTCCCTCTCTCTCTCTCACACACACACACACACACACACACACACACAAAATGCAAATAGTATCCCCAAAGCAATAAAAAGAACTAGATGACCCGTAGAGCAAAAATCGCTGAAAACAATTTTAAAGTATAAAGACGAAATCAAATTTCGCAAGGCAGTGGAAAAAATTTCTTACAGACAGGGAAGGCACCAGAAGAAACTTAACGTGTGAAAAACCCAACCCCGTACACATTAACTCTTGACTTATATACTTATACATGATACCTTGGCCATCAGAAAAGGAAACGGATCTCCATGTGTGAAGTCACAAGTTTATTCGCCTGAAGAGAGTCAACTATAGATTCGAAACACGTTTAGCGTCACAAATGTCATAATGGACACTTAATGTATCATACAAAAAGCAAGTAATATAAATAATAATAATAACAATAATAAATCTACACTTTAAACAAATTGTTCACGGCTTCTCGCACTTTTTATTCTATACCAATTTCTTTTGTTGGAACAACCCTATTTCTGTTTTAATATATATATATATATATATATATATATATATATATATATATATATATATATATACCCTGTATAACCTTCCCTTTCTCTCCGCCCATGTATCTGTCATTGCACCTGCTTTCTCAGCTTTCTATTGTTCCTTTCTAACTAGCTTGTACTCCTCACTCTTTTCTAATTAATCTTTTTACATTTATGTAACCCCCTGCACATCAGTGGCGTTTCTGCCTTGCTCGGGGTGAAATGATTAAAAAATATATATATATATATATATATATATATATATACCTTTGAACACAGACTTAGAAATAGACATAGCAATTCAGTTTTGTTTTGTTTGTTTGTTTTACAGCATATCAACCCATTAGGTCGATTTCTTATCTTAAAGTAAACAAAGCAATTTCTTAAGGAATGGGGTGGATTTTTATTTATTAATCAGACAGATTTTTATTTCTTAAATATTATTTTAGTGAATATTCGTATTTAAGTAGACGCTCCGTTTATTTATTAAACAGTATATTTATTTAATTTCGTCTACCGGCCTGAGTATTCGAGAAATCTTATTAAAGACAAATATGCGCTCTCCGGCAGGATTCGAACCTGCGTTCCTCAAGGGGAAACCGTCATTAGATCTTACATGCTTTAGAACTCTTGGCCAGGTAGTGTGAGGAGTACAAATATTTTCCATCATGTTTGTTGCCCCAAGCGCTTTCGACCACTTCTAAAGCCATTTTCAAAAATGTTCTGTCATTGGTGTTGTTATTTTTTCATGTTTTGACTGTTTTTATAATCACTTACTCTTACAAAATAGAAAGACTTAAGGATGCTAGAAAAGCCTAAAAAGAAATTAGTTAAATCTTATTTGTCAGCTCTATTTTATGAAAAATGTTTGAAAGAAAGGTTGCTGCCCATATATATATAATAATGTTCAAAATAATTCATTACAAATTGTCGGTTGCTTATAACCAAGTTTCGTTAAAATTCGTTAATTTCCGTAACATGTTTATATTTGTTGACATTACGATACATTTCAGAGCAGATATGGTTTGTTTACTGTAGATCAAAAATTGTGTTATATAAGCATGATAAAAACCTCATCCGATCAAGAGGCTATTCATGGTCGAGTGGTTAAGACAGTACCAGATCAAATGGTAGCTTCCCCTATGTAAATATGGGTCGCAGGTTCGAATCCTGCTGGATAGCACACATTTTCGTAATAAAAATTATCGTAAAATAATCAGGGCGGTAGATATAAATATAAAATACTGTTTAATTAAAAACAGAATATCTACTTAAATACGAGTATCGGTAAAAATAATGTTCAAAATAATTCATTATATATATATATATTGATTGTTTATTTACTTTGGTTTGCGTCATAATAAAATTAGACCAGTAAACAGTCGTATTAAAAAGTGTTCAATACAATTATATTGTAGAACTTTTGAATATTTTTCAATTGTATACGAGTTATTACGCGACCTAGGTTTCAAATGGTGGCAAAATATGTAGACTGTGTCAGGAAGAAAAGTTCCCAAACGAAAATGAATTATTGAATGAAAGAACAGAAATTATAACTTGCGTGAGCGATCATAAAAAAAAACAAACGGTAAAATCAGTTATTGTAAATCGCCTGAAGACACCACATGTTAGAAACCTAGGTCGTGTAATAACTCGTTTACAATTGAAGAATATATATATATATATATATATATATATATATATCCAAGTGATTAAGGAACGAAGAAAAAATTAACAATGTTCAAAACATTAATTTAAAACAGTGCCAAATAAAATAGAGCTATTAATATTTATCATAAATTATAGTTTAGAAAATGTACAAATTATCATCTACTAAAAAGTGTACATTTTGTTTCGACATTGAAAGGACTGTCTCATCAGTTAGTGGGAGCAGAGATGAAAAATTCTTTCTTATATTGGCGAATTATGTGTGAGAGGTAAGTGGGGTGGAAAATGGTAAATAAGATTTGTAAGTTGTATTAGGTCTTTGTACTCTTTAGGGTCCACCTTATCTTTAATAACCTGTATCCCCTACCTCTTCCCTCTTTTCGTTCAAATTCTAACTTACAGCCTGATGAGACATTGTCCTTTCAATGTCGAAACAAAATGTACACTTTGTAGTAGATGATAATTTGTACATGTTCTAAACTATAATTTATAATATATATATATATATATATATATATATATATATATATATATATCTCTCTCTCTCTCTCTCTCTCTGAGTCTCCTGCTTTCTCATTTGTTCTCTCTCTATCGGTCTATCAGTCTCTCTAGAGATATGTATGTGAGATAGTGAAAGGGAAAGAAAGAAATGAAAGAAAGAAAGAAAGAAAGAAAGAAAGAAAGAAAGAAAGGGAGAGAAAAAGTGAAACGATTATTTCCGTCCTGATGTGGAGTGTAAGGCCACGTTCGTGTTTCCGTTGTGGCTTTCAAAGGAAGTAGGCCTTTTACGAATTGACAGCTCCACACCCGACAGACTTTGAAACCATAGTGATTGTTTCCCTAAACCGTTTGTCAAAGATAAAACATCACAAGATTCTAATAAAATAAAATATCGTCTAGCCAAACTCGTAGCGTTCGGTCTTGTTGGTTTGAGTTTGCGCTTGAAGAATCTACACTTTCTAGGGAAATAGTTTCAAATCACTGTGTATAATCACGGCGCATAGATCTTCTGGAAATACCCACTTGCTGTGACAGCTGTGTGGTGGATAAATGGGGCGGCTGTTCTAACCGGTCCTTGACATCTTGAACACGAGCCGGCGAAGTCGTTGTGAACTTTACAACGATCTTTGCTATTGTTAACCACGCTTCCAGTGATTCTAAACGTTTCTGTCAAACCTGTGATCGTATGGTGATGGAGAACTTTCACCCCAGGATATTCGCGTTGAAATTGCCTCTGAACAAATGTAGATGACTCTTTTGCAAAATACAATTCCACAACCTTTATTGAGTATTGCTGCCATATCTGGTATGGTGCACCTGCTATCCACTTAGGTGTCCTCGGCCGAATCCAACGGAGAATCTGTAATGTGATCGATTCCGACTTAGCAACTAGGATACAGTCGCTTTCTCACCGACGCAGTGTGGCTTCCCTGTGTCTCTTCTACAAATACTTTCACGGCTTCTGCTCCGATTAACTTAGCTCACTGGTACCCCATATATGAATTTCCTTGAGCCACAAGATTAGCAACTAGGACCCACTCTTTTCCTGTGTAACCAATAAATTGTAAACCCAAATTCTACTCCATCAGTTTCTTTTCTCGCACTTCCCGCCTGTGGACTTCTCTTCCGCATACTTACTTTCCTGACAGTTACAATCTCCAAGAATTTAAATGTAAAGTCAATAGTCATCTCCTGTCTCACTAACTTACATCCTCTCTCTCATGCTTTTTATTCGTCCTCCCCACTCTCATCAGTACTCTCTTCCCTCTCCTACCCTCTTCCTGACACGCCCTGCAACCTCTCACTCCTCATAACATTCCTCCTCTTCCACCCCACTCTCATCAGTAATCTCATCCCTCTTCTACTCTCTTCCTGACACCCCCCTGCAACCTCTCACTCCTCATAACACTCCTCCTATGCACAACAGTGGCATTAAAATGCCTTGCTTGGGGCGACACGATTATAAAAAAAAACTCCTCGTAGTAGGGCCATCTCGATATCAGATAAAATCAATAGGTATACTTTGCAACTCAACTTAAAAAGAAAAAGAAACCATTATTTCTTTGGAATATATAAGCTTCTACTTTTGTCCCTCTTTTTTGTGACCCATCACATGCATACATACACACACACACCCACACACACGCACATATATATATATATATATATATATATATATATATATGTGTGTGTGTGTGTGTGTGTGTGTGTGTGTGTGTGTGTGTGTGCACGCGCATATGTTATATATATCAGGAAACGCTTAAGGTATTGGAACGCAGAATTTTTCTTATTATTTTAGACAAGTCTGGGTATGTTGACTTCGTTCAGTTTCTCTATTCTTTTGTTATAACTTTATTATCCCACATTGTAATAATAGAAGATCCGCCAAGATAGTTGTAATGTTGTAAGAAACTGGATGCAAATTTACCTTCTAGCGATCAAAACACTTTCTATACATTTTCACCTTAGTAAATTACTTTTTTTATATATTTGAGTAACATTTTTTCAAATCAAAATTATGGTCAGACTTATTACGACTAAAGTATTGAATGTTATGTTGGGTAAAATATTCCTTTTGTGTTCATATGTCAATTTAAGTTTCTTGAGGTTTCTCCTATGTATTCTTTGTGGTAATTATTACCGGTTATAAAATTAATTGTCTGTTCATGTTTTAACTTTTTGTTGTTTTGTCTAGTATTAATTAAGTTTTTATCGTTTTAAAAGCAGTTGTAAAAAATTTATTTTAAGCTAAATTATTTTCTATTGCAATTGAAATTTTAGTTGGTGTGGGTAAAATTATATATTTTGATTCATTGGACTTGAGGGAATGGTTCATTCTTTCGTTTCGAAATATTTCAGGAGGTTTCTGTTTCACGATGAATATGAAATACAGGGTGCCATAGACAAATTGTCAAAATTTTATATTTTCATTTTTCGCATGCGCGTTGATCTTTTTTATTTTGTCGCCTCTTCAGTATAGTAAGGTCAGTTGGGCAACGTCTCTGAGGAAAAGAGCACAATGACGCAATTCACTGCGCCAGAAATTTGAAAACAGTATGCTGTATTGCTTGGCATTCGCACCGGACGCTCCAATATAAACATTTCAGAGAGTTTGCATGATAGTGCAGAGAATTCAGAAAGAGTTGGATGAGTCTCAAGGTGAGTCCGAAGGTACAGCAGCTCGGAAAATTCACTCTAATTGTTTTGATGTGCGTCGTGGTGCAAGGAATATCGGCTCGGAACGAGAAATCGGGAAGCCGAGTTCGAATTCCATTCGAATTCCTTACCTTCACTGACGCACAAATACCCTTGGGAAAGGTATTAATCTGTCTCTTCTTTCCGGTTATGGGTTAAATAATAGGACAGATTGGGTTCTGTAGCCTTGGTCGGCAACAGGTCTACCGCAGAAAGCAATGGCAACCTACTGCGGGATAATCTTATGCCAAGTCAGTCATGTCTCTTTCGAGACATGATCGCCCAAGCGTGTATCACGTATGGCGCTTAACTGACTGAATTGTTTTGATAAGAAATTAATTCCTGATTTTGCCTGTGAGACCCAGGCTATGATTTAGAATGATCCCTTCAACTCAATCAGGTCCATAGCCATGGAGGTAGTGCAGCCCTGGGTCAAGCGGGTAGTGCTGCCCACGCCGCTGGAAGAACCTACGTCTGACAAAAGAACTCTGCACCATGCCACACAAGAAGGAGAACCGAATCATACCTGTCAGACAATTTCTGCGACCATCTGGCCACCTATTTCCCCAGACAGCACTCCATTATTATGTGTCAGGCGAAGTTGGGCGACAGTCCAACAAAACTTCTTATAACACCAAACATGGACTGAAAGTAAAGATTATGGCATCATTCACGAAGTTAAAAAAAGAAACGGTCCTGAAGAGTTGCGTGAAATTTTGGGATTGTCTGGAGGCCGTGGTGGAGGTCTATGGCGATTTTATTGAATAAAATCATTTTTTAACATTTCAAGATATTTTTGTATAATTTTGGTAAATATATCTGTTAAGATGAGATGTCAGTGTTATTTTTTTTTTTGCATAATTTGGGCGACAATTTATCCATTGCGGTCTGTAATTTGGGTATTGGAGGAGCTTAACTTTCAGAAGACGAAACATAACATCATTTTTGTTCACTTTGTCATTTATTCCCATAATACTGAACTCCTCCGTCGTTTTCAACGCATGAGGGTCAAGCATCTCAGTTTTTGCAACCAACAGCCAGGATACCCGCACATATCATTTGATTATAGCGGTAAAGGCTTGTGCAAAACTAACCACACTTTTTGGAATAGCCGGATACAGATAACTGGCGCACAGTATGCCACAGGGTCCCCATGGTAATAGCGAACCTGAGACCTGGCATCGACGTGGAAGCACGTTCTCTACAGATTAGGATCATTGCTCTCTTTTTCTCCTTGGTGTACACTGCTACTGGAGTGGCCATGACGGGCGTTAAGCTTATCCGGCTACTTTTAAACTTGTCTATCCACTCTCAGACACTTATAAGCGGTCGTGCACTATCACCGTATTGTGCTAATAGCCTCCGATTAACGAATAATTACAGCCCTTGGCACACCAGTCAGTTAAGTGCCGTATGTGATACACGCATTGGGTGATCATGTCTCTTTCGAGACTGGGCAAAAGATTATCCCGTAGTAGGTTGCCATTTCTTTCTGCAGTAGACTGGTTGCCAGTCAAGGCTATAGAACCCAATCTGTTCTATTATTTAACCCATAACTGGCGGGAAGAGACGGATTAATACCTTTTCCAAAGGTATTTGTGCATAAATGAATACAATGAATTCAAATGGAATTCAAACTCGGCTCCCTGATTTGTAGTTCCAAGTCGATATTCACTGCACCACAACGCACATCTGACCAAAAACATCAGATCACTGCTGTTCGATCTTCCTTAGTGCACACTACTAACGGAGCGGCCATGTACGCACGATAACAACAGCAAGAAAACTGACGCGATCAAACTTAAACTTTGATCACGTGATCTCTATAGTGACCACCCGTGATCAAACTATAAGCCCGAATATGTGGAAGGCAGTGTGACAAACCTAAAGCAATATTATGCCGGAAAATATTATTTTTACCTATCCTCGTAAAATTTGATCACTTTTATTGGTTCTAAGAGAAATTTAATGTTTCTTAATATTTTGCTTATTTTGGGGGAGGCACTTTTCACTATTCGAATATATCTTCTGATTGTTGTGTCATATTTTCCATTGTCTGTTATAATATTTCCAATATAGTTAAATTACTGTACTTGATTGATTTTAACGTCTCACCATTTTATTAAAAACGTTCTCTTCCAAATCCGTCATAAGAAATCAATGACTGTCGACACCGACTTACAAAATAAACGCTGAACAACCTGAATTACCGTTTTATTTTACGCTGCGTAATACTGTGAATAAAAAAAAAGAAAATGAAAGATGAGTTTAATATTCTGGAATAGCGGACAACAGTCCACAACAAACAATTGAATCCAGAAAAAATGTCTGTCGGCAATTAGAAGACGAGCTTGTTATTTTCAATCGAGAACCGAGGAATAATGACAAGAAGAGAAGAACTAGACAAAAAAGGGCCGAGAATGCATCTTGGCGATGAGAAGACAGCGTGGCGTACGTGCCAAGGACAGAGGAACTGAAATGCAAAAAGGTTGGGGAAAATGATGTGTTGTTCGCTTTAAAAGACGCCATTCGCAGAAGGTCACAGTGACAAAGAAATGGAATAGCTGGAAACAATAAAAGCTGGTCATATCATTTGGGTTTAAACCAGCGGTTGACATTTAATAAGACAAGACAAGGTTGTTCTTTCTTTTTATTTTTTGTTTTTGTTTTGTATCTATATCATCCCAGGCAAGGCAATAAAGCCGCTAAGACACATAGGTTTACAAGTGATAGAAGAATTAGTAGCAGAAGTATCAATAATGTGCAGGACGAGAAAAGTGAAATCAGGTCGGCAATAGCGATTAACACTGCATTTAATTTTTTATTGATTAAAACTGTATGAAGAATGGAGTTGGAAGGGAATTCTACAAGCGAGAAGTGCGAGAAAGGAAACTGTCAACATAGAACATAATATAGATCGCCAACTGAGGTGACGCCAATGTCTCTGTTTTTTAATCTTTTTACTTGTTTTTCGTTTTATTTTAAAGAAATGATTATTCCCGAAAAATATTTAAACCGAATGGGACGAATATAGTGTGGTTTGATGAAATGAGCTAATTTAGCTCATAGAAATTAATTATAATTTATAACCAATCTAAATGACGTGTTGAGTTTTCCTTTATAATATCATATTGCTCTGGATAACATCCATTGAGCTCTCTATACAGATATAACACAATATTTTATATTAAGTTGATCTTGTTGGATTTTCCTCGCCTTTTACGGACTTGATATATATATATATATATATATATATAAGAACAAGAAGAAAGTATATTTGAGAAAGCATTCGAAAATTTTCTCCTCAATACTAAAAAACGTGCTTACATAAGCAAAATAAAAAAAGAATCCAACAAAAAAGCAACAAAAAAGCGTATACTCCCAAGAAAAATTGCAAAAATTGCGCAAATTTCCTAATTCTGCTCTCCATCGATCTTTCAAATATACTCGCAAAATAATTATCCATCCCACAAACTAAGATCCTTACCGCCACCTCTGAGGCTATTGGCGATATAACCAGAAAGAAAAATATACTAAGTACCATTTCAAATGACTGAATTCCGCAGGTAAAATGCTTACAGCGCAAAAACGTATATATGTGTCAGTGGGGGGATATCACCTGATCTAAAAACTCGCATCTACGAACGCAAACAGACGTTTACATCGAAACGACGTGGACGCAACTTCAATATCATTAATACCATCCTAATTAAAAAACAAAAACAAAAACAAAAATAAAACATAACGCTTTAAGGAGAAAATATTTTGAAAACACGATAATAGCATTACTACCAACTATATATATATATATATATATATATATATATATATATACTCGCTTAATGCATTGTATTACTTAATCACCTTTCTAGAGATCCATTCTTCATGAATCTTATATCTACCCAGTACATAATGAATGAAATAATACAAGCCTATAGAACACGATCTGTCCTACAATGTAACCCATAGCTGGAAGGAGAAGATATAGATTAATATCTTACCCAGGGTATTTGCACGAAAGTGGATGCAATGAATTCAACTGGAATTTGAACTCGGCTCTACGAATACAAGAAGATATTCAATGCACCACAATGCACGTCACATATATAAAAACATATATATATATATATATATATATTGGCGTATGATACATCATACGCTAAAAGTCCGCCGTCTTCTACCGAGCGTCCATAGCCCAGAGGTAGAATCGCCGACTGAAACCATTTCCGTCGGGTTTCAATCATGGGTTAAAAAGCAATCGGATATCTAACCGTACTGATGAGCTGTGATACAGCGAAACAGATCTGTCTGCGGATGGCTATACATATATATAAAACACACACATTAGAATGGAAAACATAAAACACCCATATTAGAATAGGAAAATATTAAAAACGCTAGAATATGTAAGTCTTTAAACGATTCATGCCACTCTTGTCTTCATGAAAAACTATATATTATTAATTTTATTAAGAATATATATATAGGATTGTATTATGATATTAGGAATTGTATTTGAATATATTAAAAAAGATTTTATAAAAATAATAAAATAATATTTTATAAAAATAATAAAATTTTATAAAATAATAAAATTAATAAAATTTTATAAAAATAAATTAAAATTAAATCAATAAAATTTTATAAAAATAAATTAAGATTAAATTAATAAAATTTTATAAAAATAATAAAATTAATTTTAAAAATTCTTTTAATAAATAAATTGATATTAAAAATGTTATTTGAAAAATTAGAATAAATTGAATTCTGAATCGAAATAAAAATAGTATAATTATACTCAAAGGTCCCTTTAAGTTAGATCTAAAATATAAACTGTTTTCTTTCTTTTCTTTTTCCTTTTCTTTTTGTTTTAGAAAATACACAAAAACCTAAAGGAAAAAGTTTTGTAATAATAATGGATAACTCAACGGAAATGGAGTCTAGATTGAAGTTTTAACTTAGGGCAAAACTTTTACTGTTAAGATTAAAAGAAGAAATCATATATTCTCTTAAAAGATTTTTTCAAATTTAAAGTGAATTCTCTGTTCTGCTTAGTTTTTCTGTCTTACAATATCTATAAATAACAAATATGTCGTTTCTTATATTCAAATGAAAATCATTTTCACAACGATGATGACGAGATAAACATCTCGAAACAGAAATGTCTGTGTCGCGATGTAAAATATATTAATTTTTGTTAAAAAATTTAATTATATATATATATATATATATATATATATATATATATATATATTATAAACTATGTTTTAGAACATGTACATTATTTTTTAATATATGTCCTCGAGATTCATATGTTTGTTTCAACGTTGGGTACGTTTGTCGAGGACATATATTAAAAAATAATGTACATGTTCTAAAACATAATTTATAATCAATATTCACAGCTCTATACATCATATATCGAGCACTGTTTTAAATTAATGTTTTGGACGGAAAAAATTATTTCTTTGTTCTGTACCCACTCGGATATATATTATATATATATATATATATATATATATATATATATATATATATGATGCATTTTATATATAGAGAGAAAATGTTGTCTTTGTTTACACTGGGGTACGAAAACAGAGCATATATGACTTCTGAAAATCAGGAAATTGTGTTTTTTCGAGCTTTGTCTGATTGCAAATCCTTTGGGGTCGAATCAGTTGACGGTCTTCCCTTCGAAACGTCAGTTCGAATCCTGCCGAGGGACACATATTCCTCTAACAAGAATTTTCGATTATTCAGGCCGGTATATATTAGTAAATATACTGCTTAATTATAAATAAGACAAAAAACAAAGTATTTACTCAAATACGAGTATCCATAAAAAATAATGTTTAAACAAATATACTAAAAATTATGTCTGAGCTAATCTTTTTCGTAACAGATTTCGTACCAGATTTCGTAAACGCACACACACACACACACACACACACACACACATATATATATATATATATATATATATCCGAGTGAATACAGAACGAAGAAAGTATTCTTACCTTACAATATCCAAAACATTAATTTTAAACAGTGCTATATATATATATATATATATATATTATCGATTTTCTGCACTATTGTAAGAACTGCAACCTTGAAACTTCTGAATATCGTTTCTTATGTATTTGTCTATGAGTGTATCAAATTTGATTTGACGTTTATAGTACAACTGTGTAAATTTTCAAGAAAATCGATTCAGCCGTTTCGGAGTCTATAGGTAACGGAAACACACACAGACAAAGGTCCATTTATAAATAAGTTTAGATATTAAAAGGAACATATTTAGTTTCTAATCGACTTGGCTGTTGTTTCTCTCATTACCTACTCTTTTAATTCTAATGTGTTTACCAGAAAACCAAAAGGCAGACATTGTATTTAACAGAAAACCAAATGATACGCATTGTTAAACATTCCTACTATGCCGTTGTTTCTTTGACAGATGCATCGTTTTCGCTGAAGACATACATCATTTTGAGTTGCCGTTTTGATGCTAAGAACTTTTACCAAATTATAATTCTTTGAACCATGCTTAGTTCTCACCTTCTTTTTTTCATTGTCTTATTTAGTTACGAACTATTAAATTTATCCAAAGTGCTTGTATATCATATTCACATAGCTACATTTTACACATACGCACATACTGACAAGGAGACGCGTGCACACATACACACACACACACACACACACGCACACACACAGAGGCACAGGTGTACAAACACACACACACAGAAAATGTAAACTCAGCACCAATAAATAGAACATGAAGTACGTTTTAACTGAAAATAAAAATAGCGAAAATGAGAAAATCGGCAGACAGTTGCTGATATCTTTCGACGAGTGGAACGAACGATTACAAAACGGTTGGTCTACAAAGCTCCAGAGTTGGGGTGCGGAATATAACATCAATCAGCTAGGTGACAAATTTTATATTTATATTAATTCTATACGCACACACACACACACACACACACGTAAACAAGCAATCACTCTCTCTCTCTCTCTCTCTCTCTCACACACACACATATATTTATATATATGAGAAATTTGAACAATTATCGTTTGACGTATTTCATTCTTTAAGACTTGATCGGACTAGATGTGTTTATTCACCAGAACTTCGCTTCGGAAGATTCGGAAACTGGATTTTAAAATGTTTCCATACAAAATCAAATGCTTTAAAATTTACTACTTCAGGAAACTCAGCAGCACTTCAGTTGTTTAAGTCTTTCTGTTGTTTCTCTATCTCTCGCTCTCTCTCTCTCTCTCTCTCTCTCTATATATATATATATATATATATATATATATATAGTCATCCGCAGACAGATCTGTTTCGCTGTATCACAGCTCATCAGTACGGTTAGACTCCGATTGCTTTTTAACCCAGGATTGAAACCCGACCGAATTGGCGTCAGTCGGCGATTCTACCTCTGGGCGTTCGGTAGAAGAAGGCAGACTTTTTAGCGTGTATATTATCATTATACGCGCCCAGTACTCTAATTCATTTTACTGAATGAGCGATGCGTACATGCCAGAGTAACTACTGTTTTTCAAAGTTTACCATCCAGAGTGTTCAATCAGTGCGTGATATAATTTTATAAAGAATTATTTATTGTGTTTTTAACCCAATAGTTTTATTACTTCAAACTTTATTATAGTAGATTCTCTATTTGAAATAGACCTTCCATATTTACATTTACCTCAAGCTGTGTTTGAAGTAAAAAATAAAAATAGGGCGTCTATTTCAAATATGAATATCCACTATAACAACGTTAGAAGTGATTAATATATTCTCATATATACAGTGATAAGCAAAGGTAAGTGAACCTTTAAGAGATGATATTAAACAAAGTGTATTTTTTCCTTAAATAATCAACAAATATTAACTAAACTTAGAATATTGATTCATACAGAAAACCTTTATTAGACGAATACAAGCACTTCCAAAGATTCCAAAATTTAAAAGTAAAATGCGTAAAAGTAAGTGAATCCTCACATTTAATATTGGGTAATTCCTCTTGTTCAGGTCACAAGGTGAACCAGTTTTTTCTATAATTTTTAAGTAGTTTCTGGCAGTAGTGAGCGCCAATTTTTAAGTATTCTTCCTGGTAAAACTCTCACAGTTATTCTGTATTACTTGGATTTCTTACATGCACTGCCTTCTTTAACTTGGACCACAGATCTTCAATTGGACTTAGATGAGGATTTTGACTAGGCCATTTCAAGTCTCAAAATTTCTGTTTTCGAAACCATTCTTTTGTGGATTTGTTTTGATGCATTAGATAATTGACTTGTTGGAAGATCCAACCTCTGATATTAAACTCACTATTCTTTAGCTGAAGTCACAGGAAATAACCAACGTCTATATCGTACAAATGGCAACAAAGATGAGGACAATAGTCCAAATAATGTAAATACTGTTATTTAAGATTTGTTAATTGTCTGGCAAAAAAAAAAAAGACATTTTTTACACTATCTTAGGAGTTCACTTACTTTTGAGGGGCACTGTAAATTCCGGCAAGTAACGACTCAACATCACCAAATGAATACCGACGACAAAGTGCCGGAATCAACTCAACACAGGGACAATTTAGAACCAGAAAAACATAACTTTTTTACAACCGAACAAAAGTAATTTATTAAGGATTAAAACCTTAATTAGTGAAAGTTTTCCGCCAAATAAGGCATTTGAAAAGGCATTATACAAAGTATGAGACTGTTTTTTTTTTGTTGGTAATTATTTTTTTATAAATATATTGTAAATTATTAAATTCCTTTTTATAAAAATGTTTTAGAATGTCGACTTACTTTATTAAAAATAATTTACTTTATGAAAAATAATTAAGAACAAGTGTGATTTATTGAATTATTTGTCATATGTTAATATACATTTAAAAAATAAATTTCTTTAAATATATATATATATATATATATATATATATATATATATAGATAGATAGATAGATAGATATGTCAGCAATACTCCATATATATATATATATATATATATATATATATATATATATATATATATTAATGCAGGTTTCATTGAATAGTATAGACAAGTTTTGTCTATTAATTTGAAATAGCGAAAGAAAATCTTGACACATTATACAAGAACAAACATGACCTACTGTGTGTTAATATTTACTCTTTGATAATGGCTTATGTGAGCCGAAAGCTTAGACCCGATAAAAAATTCAACAAATACTGTGATTTTTTGTTGTCTTTCAACGACATCACCATCAAGTATATCAGACGGTATGAACGGATCCTACACAAAATTAAAAGACAAAACTTGTCTATACTATTCAATGAAACCTGCATTAATGAAAAAATGCTGCCAAAATACACACAATATATATATATATACATATATATATGTATATATATATATATATATATATATATATATTCCGTTGTCTGTTATTCACAGTTAATTAAATTTCTGTACTTTCTTTGTATTGACGTATCCAATTAATAGATTCAAATTATTGATTGTCAAAACTTTCTTCTCGCCTTACTTTATTAAGTTTTCTTTTGTGTTTCCTATCAAAAATTGTTTCGCTTGCGTATCTATTGTTGTTAAGCTAGTGTGTACAGCTTCTTGATTCTTAAATGCTTCTTGGACTTCTAGTTATCGAAAGATCGCTTCGCCTCTGCCCCTGGTGAGGCGAGGAAAGTTTTTACTTGAGTTTTCTGTGAAATACTCTTCTGTTTGTTTACAACTAAATTTTGTTGTTTCTTTATAGTTTGTTTAGCCTTTTGAATGAGTTTTACTCTATTCTATTCGGATTTCGATGTCACATTTTCCGCGACCGATATTGCGATCACGGAATTGGTACGAGAAAGTCTTATTTATTTTCGAGTATTTTTCGGTTAATACCAATCTTTCACTTATTTAATTCCCTGAAGATTCAATTAGGTGAAACCTTGGTAGGTTCGTTGGCTCTCTAGGTTAGATATTTACTCTGTTTGCTCTACTTGCGTATTGAGCCCTTTTTGTTTTAGGTTACTCGTCTCGGTTTTTTTTCTTTTGGCTACGTACTTTGATATTCAAGTGCTTAGCTCGTTCTTTTTTTATTACCATTAAAATCCTTCCGCGTATTTACTCGGAGGGTTTTTCGAAACGAGTATAGCGATAAGTTTACACATATATATATATATATATGAAAATAAATAAGAAAAAACAAGAGGAAAACTATTTTTCTCGCCTACGCGTTTCGTCTAATTTCGGTGACTGACGTGGGTGTACACCACTTATATATAGCACTCTAAAATTTCCCTTCTCTGATTCCATGCGCTTTTGCTTAGAGAGTAGAGACTCCAACTGACACTAAATCGGTCGAGTTTCGATCCCGACCAGAAGCAAGTGGATGTCTCTAGCCACACTGATGAGTTGTGATACAGCGAAAACAGGCTTGTATGTGGATGATACACACACACACAGACATATATATGCACTTTTATAAACGAGTTATTTCGCTACCTTGGTTTCCACCAAGAGTGGTTCTTTCAAGCAATTTTAATGTTATTAAAATTCGCTTGAAGAAATCACTCGTGGTGGAAACTAAGGTAGCGAAATAACTCGTTTATAAATGAAAAATATTCAAAAGTTCTACAATATAATTGTATAGAACACTTTTTAATACAAATGTGTACTGATCTAACCTTATTAGGACCAAAAACTAAGTATTCAACAATCTATATATATATATTGTCATCCGCAGACAGATCCGTTTCGCTGTATCACAGCTCATCAGTACGGTTAGACTCCGATTGATTTTTAACCCAGGACTGAAACCCGACCGAAATGGCGTCAGTCGGCGACTCTACCCCTGGGCTATGGGCGTTCGGTGGAAGTAGGCAGACTTTTTAGCGCATATATGTTTCGTTAAAAACCACCGACAAGGAAGATTTTATTCATTTTTTATTTAATTTTTTCCAGTATTCTTATATGTTTCCTTTTTGTTGGAGATAAGAAATGTAAAAATGTTCCATAATTTTCGACTTTCCAAGCGCTTTCAGTCTATTCACAGGCGGTTTTCGGGAAAGAACGTTCCATTTTTAGAACACTAAAAGACAAAAAATTTATGTTACAGTCAAGAATGAAGACATAACAACACCGGAAACTAACATCCTTTAAAATGACCCGTGAAGAAGCTGAAAGCGCTCGGAAAGTCGAAAACTATGGAATTATTTACATTCCTTATCTTTAGCGAAAAAGAAACATGCAAAAATACTGGAAAAATTAAATAAAAAATTAATAAAATCTTCCTTGTCGATCGTTTTTAGCGAAACACACACACACACACACACACACACACACACACACACACACATATATATATATATATATATATATATATATATATATAACCGTGCAATAACTGGCTTTAGCCTGAGTATTATCCACAAATATAACGCATCTCAAGTTGCAGATGAAAATTTACTCATTTTCGCAGAATATCGAATTGACGCGCTCTCTTTCGGCAAATGAAGAAATTACCAGCGATTACCGTCTCCCGTTTCAATGTAATCTGCCTGGAAGCCGTCTTTCAAAACGAACTCCCCCTTCATCTCTTAAATGAATTGAGAAACACAGTGAGAAATATGCGTACCCCGTGATGCAAACAACGAAATGAGGAAAACAGACAAGAAAATTAGAACAGAAACGCGATATATATATATATATATATATATATTCAGGTTTAAATCTGGTCATAACACATTACATTGCATTTAAATATATGTTTCTGTTAACATTTCAGGCTCTCGCGCGGTGTGACGTCATAGAACCGCATTACAAATTTACGAGCTGCGTTTGTTATTTAGTGACTGTTGTCGTTGCTTAGCAAAGTTTTATGTCAACACAAGATAAATCGTCTTTGATGGTGGATACTTTTATGTTAACGTCTCTGTAACGTCTCTGAAGATGGCTCATATGAGCCGAAAGCATAAAACCAACTTAATAAAAATTATTCGAATGTTGGAGAATTGTTGTCGTTATTTTCACCTGAAATTAAAGCCAAAATACGATGTTTAGAACGGCTCATGATTAAACTATAATAGACATTCATTGTCTCTTATATTTAGCAGTATATATTTAGAAAAAATTATATATATTGTGTATTTGGGCAGTAATTCCTCTTTTATATATGTTTCATTAAAAATGACGGCAAGGTGTCATGGTTATTTTTTTTATGTAAATTTTTCATGTGATCTGATGATTTTAATCTTTTCAGGACATAAATTATATAAAAATTGTCAGAATGTTTTGCCTTTTTAAGCGCTTTCAGTTATTCTTTTAGCCATTATCGAGAATGGATTTTATTTTACGTGTAACTGAATATATTCAGTGCTATGTACTGTAGGGTAATAACCTCACTAGCATCAAAGACATAATTATACAACGGTTTTTATGATAATAGGAAGAATTGCCCATTATTGCTAAGTTCTCTACTGACAAAAATTCTGTTCGTCTTGAAATACATTAATTATTGTACTCTTTAATTATTATTATTATTATTATTATTATTATTATTATTATTATTATTAATATTTGTTGTTGTTGTTGTTGTTGTTGTTGTTGTTGTTTATAATCGTTTCAACCCAAACAAAACAGTACTGATACTGGTGTGCATGGGGTTGCATATGAGAAGAGTGAAGAGAAAGAGAAACAAATCACGGGGAGGTGTCGGACAATGGTTAAGAGAAGGATGGGGACACTGGTGTAACGAGAACTGCGTTAGCTAAATATTGATAATTTGCACTTCTTCTTCTTCTTCTTCTTCTTCTTCTTCTTCTTATTATTATTATTATTATTATTATTATTATTATTATTATTATTATGTCATTTTTCATCATATTTCGATTTCTGCTTTGGTCTCACTACCAACCAAGTCTGCGGGGAGACCTAAGGCAGGTAGTGGCGTGTTGTTATGGCTCCATTTCATGTTTTTCCTATCTTCCCTATCATCCTCAGCATTACATAGATAAAGTTTTCCTTAGTGTGTGGGCTGTACTTAATAAGACAATTTTTTGTATGTCTCTTAAGCTGGGGTTTCCAGGGATTCTTTCAATGTGTTGTTTTGTTCCATTTTTTATCATTCCAAGTGCACCTACTATCACTGGCACAACTCTTGTTTTCAATTTCCACATTTTTTCTATTTCAATTTCCAGGTCTTTATATTTTGACAGTTTTTTCAAATTCCTTGATTGCTAAGTTACAATCCGCTGGACAAGCCATATCAATTAATAGACAAGTTTTCTCCTTCTGGTTTTTAACAATAATGTCTGGCCTGTTTGCTTCAATTTTTCTGTCTGTGTAGATGGTGTAATCCCATAGAATGGTTACATCTTCTATTTCTGTAACCGGTGCTGGATGATGTTCATACCAGTGTTTGTTTACAGCTTTTCCATAATGTTTGCACATTGTCCAATGTAAATATTGCCCAACTCTATCGTGGCGATTTTTATATTCGTTTGGGGCAAGCACAGAACAGCCTGAGATTAGGTGGTCTATTGTTTCTTGGTGTTTATCACAAAACCTGCATTTTGGATCCATATTATTATGCATAATATTTGCCTGAAAGTTTCTCGTGAAAAGACTTTGGTCTTGTGCTGCAAGTATAAATCCTTCAGTTTCAGACTTTAATCCAGATGCACGTAACCATCGATGAGTATTAACTTTGTCAACATTGGATTTATTGGCACGTACTGGATATTGGCCATGCAGAGGTTTGTCTTGCCAGCGCTGTTTCATCTTTTCAAGAGCTTTATCTTTGGCTTTCATTTTCATATTTTTTGCCGCAATAGTTGGTTCTTGGCTTCTGTTTTGCTTTTCTACAGAATCTACTAACTGTAAATCTTGTTTGTATTTACTGCCTTCTTTTATTATTGAATATTTTTTCTTTCTTTCTTCATGTTGCCTTACTAATTGTATCATTATTATTATTATTATTATTATTATGAATACTGCATACATAATATTTTTAACAGGGCTCTCTCTATTCTCTTTCCGTCTGCTTCTCCTTCGATTCGTATATATCATGACGTCAAAATAAACATAACACGATTAACTTATACTATTGCAACCAAATGCATGATAATTGCAAACATGATGAAACAAGACTCAAAAACATAATAGATCGAAATGTTAAACTAATTAATAATAATAAACAAATTAAACTCATCATATAAAATGTTTAAACAATTGACTTCATAGTCTCTAATAACCCTACAATCACACAACTAAATCCTCTACAGAAAACTAATTTAGTCTATCAAATTACATGCCCGTTCAGAGATTGTATCTCTGGTACCAATAATAAATTAACTACATACATTTGTTTTACTACAACCACGCTCTCGCAGAGACTTACCTGACACCTTTCTGATCGTAGTACAATTAAACAACATTTCTAAGAAAAACATAGCCATGTATGTAATATTAGACAGATTTTATCGATAACAATAATACTCACACATACACACATTAAAAAGAACCTTCAGATATTGGGAGGTACCTCGGAAAGAGATTGAAAGTAGTTGGGAAAATTGAAAAATGAATGATAATAACATCTGTCAACGTTACAGCTTATTAATGATATCTTTCAATTACAATAAGCGAAAGATTATCCGTGAGTATGATAGGATTTTGTTAAAAATAAGCAGACACAACGTTTGCAAATTATTTAATCTAACATGTCTAAAAGAAAGATTGCTGCCTAAATACATAAATATTTATAGAAATAGCTGTGAGTAACGAGCCAGAACAAAAATCTTGCAAAGTTGCGATGCTAAACAGAAATAACTGAAACCAAGATATCCCTGGGAGGGATGACACGTAGAACTAGAACAATCTACGCCGGTGGACGAAATAAACTGAAGAATGACCAGGTGTACAACGGCCGAAACATCATGAATATGATAAGAGTGCCGAGGACAACAATCCTAACAATGTAAATAGTATATATATATATATATATATATATATATATATATATGTGTGTGTGTGTGTGTGTGTGTGTGTATATATATATATATATATATATATATATATATTTTATATATGTATATTTAATATTTATATACATATATATATTAAATATACATATATAAAATATTATATGTATATGTAAGAGGGGTAAGATAGAGATTCGAAGAGAGAAAAAAATCGCTAACGTCTTTCATAGTAATGAAGGAACAGAATGATGAGTTCAGCACCTCCCCATTGTTGTGAGGAACATACTTAATTCAAATATTGTCTTATATGCGATTAGTATAGACAATTAAAGACGAATATATATCTACGTAAATTATAGACGGGAAATTAATAATGATAAATGAAATCGTGTAACGGTTCATAGGTATACATTAGAAATTGAATTTTGCTTGTAATATAATTGAATATATTAATAAGTTGTACGTAAAAATAAGAATAATTAGAGTTTGGTCTTTTAAGATTTTCTTCTTGGAAATAGCCAATTCCGCCTTCGAATATATATGAACGTATTTGAAAATTGCATCTTAAAATGTCGTCTATAATTAGATTAGTTTTCAAAGTAAATTCCTACGGCCAGTGTGGAACATGACAATTTTTTTTAATGCATACGAATTTACGAGCAATATTGAGGGAGAATGGCTTAGATGACATTAGTATATAAACTTTTATATCTATCTATCTATCTATCTATCTATCTATCTATCTATCTATCTATCTATCTATCTATCTCAGTCTCTTCCTTATCTATCTATCTATCTATCTATCTATCTATCTATCTATCTATCTATCTATCTATCTATCTCAGTCTCTTCCTTATCTATCTATCTATCTATCTATCTATCTATCTGAGGCCTTCATTACAGGAAGGTTCCTTCTGCCATTTATGTAAAAATAAGTGTGTTTGTATGTTAAAGCAGATGCTTTTAGCATCATTAAAAAAAAAGGGTGAGTGGTTAATCTCAAATAGATCAAAATTTATGGCATTTCGAAAGTGAACAAACTTTAAACACGATTTTCTCGTTTCTTATTTTGTGGCGGATAGTACCTTCTAATTCCAAACACCCTTATATATATATAATATACGATCACACACCCTGATTGAGCACTCTGGAAGAATGGTAGGCTTTGAAAAAACAGTAGGTACTCTAGCATCTACGCATCATTCATTCAGTAATGAATTAGAACACTCTAACTACTGGCGTATGTTTACATAGTATACCACACGCTAAAAGTCCACCTCTTTCTACCGAGCGCCCATAACTCAGAGGTAGAATCGCCGACTGACGCCAATTCAGTCGGTTTTCAATCCTTGATAAAAAGCAATCGGATGTCTAACCGTACTAATGAACTGTGATACAACGAAACAGATCTATCTGCGGTTGACTATATATATATATATATATATATATATATATATATATATATGTATGTATTAATGCAGGTTTCATTGAATAATATAGACAAGTTTTGTCTATTAATTTTGTGTAGGATCCATTCATACAATCTGATATACTTGATGTTGATGTCATTGAAAGACAACAAAAAATCACAGTAATTGTTTTTTTTTTCGAGTCTAAGCTTTCGGCTCACATAAGCCATTATCAAAGAGTAAATATTAACACACAGTAAACATAGAACATTTAAGATATTAACAATAAAGAGAATTGAATTGAAAATATAAGTCCATTCCTACCGTGGCGGATGGCCGAAGACAGTGACAAAATAGTGGTGTTGTGGTCCCTGGTCTGATTACAGGCATTTGAGTACGTTATTGGAAATATCAAAATTGTTTGTATTCAAACCAGGTTTAAATTGTTTAATGTAGATTGCTTCGAGGATTTTTAGTTTCTGTTTATTATTTTCTTGTTTACGTATGTACGTGTTATCAAGAAGCGTTTTTCTGTTACTTCGAGTCTCTACTTCTTCTTTGAGGATATATATATATATATATATATATATATATATATATATATATATACATATATATATATATATATATACGGTAGGGATGGACTTGTATTTTCAATTTAATTCTCTTTATTGTTAATAACTTAAATGTTCTATGTTTACTGTGTGTTAATATTTATTCTTTGATAATGGCTTATGTGAGCCGAAAGCTTAGACCCGATAAAAAAATCAACAATTACTGTGATTTTTTGTTGTCTTTCAACGATATCACCATCAAGTATATCAGACAGTACGAACGGATCCTACACAAAATTAATAGGCAAAACTTGTCTATATTATTCAATGAAACCTGCATTAATGAAAAAATGCTGCCAAAATACACACAATATATATATATATATATATATATATATATATATATGGGCCGCAATCTTTCTTTTAAAGATGTTTCGTTATAAACGACCGATAAGGAAGACTTTATTAATTTCTGATTTAATTTTTTCCAGTATTCTTACATAAGAAGCGTAAAAATGTTTCATAATTTTTTACCTTCTAAACGTTTCAAAAACAATAAACATGTCTTAAATTGAAAACAAAATGTTTAAAACAACCAAACAACCGATAAACCGGAGATTTATACAACGAATTTTGATGACATTTTTGTTTTCATAAAAAATATGGACGAAATTTTAAATATAAAATCAAATTTTGAAAATAACCAATCGCTAAAATTTCTCTATGAACCTATGGACGATAAAAAAAAATCCCTTTTCTTGTTGTTAATATAGAGCTTAAAAAACAATGAATTTATCACTTATCTATATAAAAAAAAACACTAGTAATAATTCTGAAAAAATTAAAATAGCAGAAATAGCGAACTTCTTAAATAAAGCAAATCAAAATTCCTCTTTCCAAAGAATATTTTTGAGCGAGCTAAATCACATAAAACAATCATTAGTCAACAATAATTTTCCCAGCTATATCAATGATAAATAAATAAAATTATTCTTACAAAAATGCATGATACCAGCATAAAAAATGACACACAAAAAACATCAATATATTTTACTGTTATCAAATGCACAATAATTATAAAAAGAACGAATTTACTATACGAAAATTTATTACACACCATATTTCTCAAATTTACTGGGCACATCAATATTAGTTGCAGGAAATTCCGTAAACGTCGGAAGGCCTATGGTGAGTATATTGAATAAATTTACAATTTAGCAATTCAAGATATTTTTGTATATTTTTGATAAATATATTGGTTAAAATGAGATGTCAGTGTTATTTCCATTTCTGTGTAATTTATAATAAACTTTGCCCACTGCGCCCACCTCCCTCTTTTCTCTCTCTCTCCCTCCCGCTCTCTCTCTCTCTCTTTCTATATATGTATATATATATAAGAAAATAATTGTTATTTTTTATTTGACACAAAATTATCCAGCGATAATTTTTTTCCATCGCACCCTGTATATATGATATCTAGATATTTAGTGAAACAAAAAATATCCTCGATAATGGCTAACAGATTTGCTGAAAGCGCTCAGACGCACAGATATTCTCATCTTTTTTTATACACTATATGCGTGAGAAAATATACTTATAAAAATAATATATATATATATATATATATATATATATATATATATATATATATATATATGTAGGAAAGAAAAGAAAAGAATATTAATAAAAAGTTTTGAATTTAAAAATGTACATTTTTTGGACAGTATTTGTTTATTTTTATTATTGTATGTTATATTTCAGACCGCCCTCGGTCCTTCATCAGAAACGAGTGATTTTTAAATTTTAATTAGAAACGTATTTCACGATAACGTCCGAATATTTTTTTTGTTTACATCACGTGGTGTGTTTGTTCACAACATGCGGCACGTCCGTAGAGAAAGTCTGTTTTAGATAAAAATTTATTGGAATATCTGAAAAATATTTTTTTAGCTATTGAAATATTTGTAAAGATTCAACACACCTAAGTCCCTATTTAACCCTAGCTTGTGTGTATTTAATTTTAAAATCCAATATTTTTCTTTCTTTCTACGTGTGTATGTAGAACTAAAATTGGAGTCTATTAGTAAACATTTGCAATTTTCTAAAGTATGATCAGGTTGATTAAAATGGGCTGCAATTGGGGAGTATACATTTTTTTGTCGTATATTTAGTTTGTGATTATTGAAGCGAAATCTAAAGCTATTACCGGATTCGCCGATATATCCACTGTTGGAGCAAATTGAGCAGAAGAGAAAGTATATGATGTTTTTGCTGTCACAAGTGAGGTTTGGTGGGTGTAATTTTATTTTGGTGTTGGGTACAGAGAATGTTTTGTCTGTGATTAAATGTTTACAAATTAAACAGCGAGGCTTCCCACATTTTAAATTCCCTGATAGGTTTGTATTATTTAAATATTTGTTAGAAGTGAGGATAGTCGATAGGTTGGGTGTTTGTTTCTTTGTATTTATGGGTGGTTTATCGAAAATGTCTTTGATGTTTTTGTTTGATTGGAGGTTCCTGTAATCATTTTTTAAATTTTTGATAAGTGTGCAGGAATATTGATTATGGTTAAAAACCATGGGAATTCGGTTGTTATCTTTTCGTTTTTTTGTATGTGAGAAGTGTGCTACGATCTATGTGGATGGTTTTATGTAATGCTTCCTTTATTATTTTTATTGGATATTTACATTTTAGAAACTGTTTTATTGGGTTGTTAATGTTGTTTAGAAAATCTGGATGGTCTGAGCAAATGCGTTTTATTCTAATAAATGAGCTGTATACGATAGATTTTTTTAATTTGAGGGGATGGCAACTGTTAAAGTGTAGGAATTTATGTTGGTTTGTGGGTTTGTTGTATAGACTGGTGGAAAGTGTATGTTTGTTTAATTTTATCATGACGTCTAAGAAAGGGACGGATGTGTTTGAGTACTCCATGGTAAATTTAATTGTATTATGGAAGTTGTTGCAGAAAGTAAAAAAGTTTTTTAATTTTTCTACTCCATGAGTCCATACTAAGAAAATGTCATCAATGTATCTAAAATAATGTGATGGTTTGTATTATGAATTGTCTAGTATCTTTCTTTCAAGAATGTGCATAAAGATATTGGCATAACTAGGTGCCATTTTCGTGCCCATTGCTGTGCCACTAATCTGTGCCGCATGTTGTGAACAAACACACCACGTGATGTAAACAAAAAAAAATATTCGGACGTTATCGTGAAATTCGTTTCTAATTAAAATTTAAAAATCACTCGTTTCTGATGAAGGACCGAGGGCGGTCTGAAATATAAAATACAATAATAAAAATAAACAAATACTGTCCAAAAAATGTACATTTTTAAATTCAAAACTTTTTATTAATATTCTTTTCTTTCCTATAAATATTAAGACAGTATACGTGGATCATCACTATCTATCTATATATATTTATATATTAAAAGAAAGTTTTTATTAATCCGACAGATATTTAACACTTTAGACGTTATTTTTTAGTGAACAATCGTATTTGAATAGGCAGTCTGTTTTTGCAATCGTTCGGTTCCTTCGTCAAGAAGAGGTAACAGCAATTGACATGAAAGATTTCTCATTTTCGTTATTTTATATTAAGTTGAAATTAATTTATTTGGTTGTTAGGTCAATTTTTCAGTTTGTGTGTGAGTATAACATGCGCGTGCATGTTAGTGTGTATTTAATTGTGTGTGTTCTGTGTGTATGAGCAGATGTATCGAATGTAGTTGTTATATATAAAACAAAAAACACTTTATGAATTCATTATGCTGATTCAAAAACTAACAGATACCAACAGTTCTAATATATATATATATATATATATATATATATTCCCCCACAGCAAGCAGTACACTTCAATCAACCGGGACACACATTAGAAAACTGCAAATGTTTACTGATAGATTTTGATTTTAGTTCTACATACTCACACATACTTAGGTGTTTTGAATCTTTATAAATATTTCAATAGTTAAATATTTTTTAGATAGACTTAAAAAATTTTTCTTTAAAACAACATTTATAAGTATTATTAAAGATAGGTTTACGTTTACAAATATTTTAAAAAATCTGTCGCTTTCTGCGTCACGTGTTGTAAACAATCTCTCGGACGAACGCTCATCGCGAAAACGTTTCTAATTTAAATTTTAAAATCATTTGTTTCTGATGAAAGGCCGAGGCCGGTCTGAAATATCAAATATATATATATAATAATAGAAATAAATAAATAAATACTGTCAAAAAATACATTTTTAAACTTACAACTTTTTAGTATTTTTTCCTATACATATTAAGACAGTATACGTGGATCATCACTATATATATATAAAATACATTTTTAAACTCACAAATTTTAATAATTTTTTCCTACCCACTATACATCCACCCAAAGTCAAACCACCCCCCTAGTATTATAAAATATATACCCTCTTCCATAGAACATAGAATCAGCCAAAACTCGTCCAACAAAGAAGTATTCAACAAACACAAAGCTCTCTACAACAAGTCATTAAAAAAAAGCGGCTACAGAAACCAAGACATCCAATACATAATAAACAACAACCACAACAAGAAAAGTAGAAACAGAAAAATCATTTGGTACACACCTCCTTTCAACCAAATGATCAACACCAAACTAGGACAGAAGTTCCTGAACTTAATTAAAAACATTTCCCAACAAATAACCCCCTCAGTAAAATCTTCAACAAAATACCCTTAAACTTAGCTACAGCTGCACAAACAACCTAGAAAAAATAATAACTAACCATAACAAATATATCCTAAATCAACACGTAGAACAAAATAAAACCGGCAACCAAAACCCAACCAAACCCAACAACGTAAACATGTGTAATTGTAGAAACCCTAACAACTGCCCACTACAAAATAAATGTAAAACAAACTCAATAATCTATCAATGCAACATAACATCCATCGAAAATCCAACTATAAAGTGTATATCGGATCAACTAAGAATACTTTTAAGCAGCGCTGGTACTTGCATCTAACCTCATTTAAAAAGAGCTTATACCGAAACCAAACATCCCTTTCCACATACTTTTGGAAGCTAAAGGATTCAAAACAGAAACCCAAAGTAAAATAGAAAATCCTAGAAAAAACTAGAACTTGCAATTCACTTAACGACATCTGCCCTTTATGTCTAAGTGAAAAACTACACATTCTTCAGTACCCTAACAGCAACGATTTATTAAACCGTAGAGACGAATTAGCAGTAATATGCAAACATCGCAAATATTTCTCGATAAAATTTAAGTAAACAAAAAACACCCCAACGAAGAACCCCCCCCCCAAAAAAAACAGGAAAAATGCACACAACCAACCCTATAAATAAACAGAAAAAAACCCTATACAATACCAACAAAAAATAATGCAGTTGCAGCAAAATAGTAGATAAATAAATAAAAATATCGACACGATAAAAACCAAAAAATAAAAAAAAACAAAAAAGCACACCCACAATACAAAGTAATATAACTTAAATTAAGAAGAAACCAACCCCAAAACAAAACAACACCTACCAACCCCTAAACCAAATAACAACACGCAAGGCACCAGCAGCCTAAACCCTCACAAGATAAATAGATTAACCTATCCTGAACTCAGCCACAAGCAAACACTTAACCCTAAGACCTTAAAAAGGTCAAGAGAACTCAAAATACAGACCAACCCCTCTAACACCCCACAAAAAAACAAAAAAACAAATCCAACACAAATAAACGGGCTTTTCAACTAGATAATTCTCATTTCTAAAAATCACCAGAAGATGAAGCCAACCACATAATGGGCTGGCTTCGAAACGCGAAACTTTTTGTGTAGTGATACTATGAATTTCTAAAAAACATTGTAACAACCATTACAGTATATATATATATATATATATATATATAAGTATAGGGTAAGTAGGGATGGAAAGAAATTCCATATCAAAAGAAACACTATTCTTAAAAAGTGATCAATACAAAGTAGAGTGAATAATATTTATAAAATATGTTTCTACACTGTCCGTGTCTTATCAAGCCTTTTTGACTTGTGTGTGTATAGTGTTGAGTTGTGATGATGCTTACTGCAAAGATTGTTGTTTTCTTCAGTAGTTTACAAATAAAAAGATATTTTGGCAAGCAGGATATCGATATCGATATCGAGATAGCTCGTTAATATGATTGATGTGGAGAAGTTTGTCATTTAACTGAGCAGAGTCATGCCGACTTGGAAGTTTCGTGAAGGCACCGTTATGATAAACCCACTTTTCAAGGTATTTTTTCTAACTTTTTTCAGGCAGATTAAAAAAAAAAGCTTTGAGGAATGAGAATATCATACTGGTGCCTTTACAAAACTTCGACATGACTCTGCTCAGTTAAGAGAAATCTTCTCCATATTAATCCTAATTATATAGCATAATGATGATCCACGTATACTGTCTTAATATGTATAGGAAAAAAAAACTAAAAAGTTGTAAGTTTAAAAATGCATTTTTTGACAGTATTTATTTATTTATTTCTATTATTATATATATATATTTGATATTTCAGACCGGCCTCGGCCTTTCATCAGAAACAAATGATTTTAAAATTTAAACTAGAAGCGTTCGCCCTGAGAACGTTCGTCGAAAGATATTTACATCACGTGATGTAGAAAGTGATAGAGTTTTTTAATATTTGTAAACGTAAACCTATCTCTAATAATACTTTTAAATGTTGTTTTAAAGAAAAATTTTTTAAGTGTATCTAAAAAATGTTTAACTATTGAAATATTTATAAAGATTCAAAACACCTAAGTCCCTATTTAACCCTAGCCTGTATGTATTTAATTTTAAAATCCAGTATTTTTCTTTCTTTCTGTGTGAGTATGTAGAACTAAAATCGGAATCTATCAGTAAACATTTGAAGTTTTCTAATGTGTGTCCTGGTTGATTGAAGTGTTCATATATATATATATATATATATATATATATATATATATATATATCGAATAAAGGGTTAGGGTTGTTCCAACGAGAGTAATTAGTATAAAATAAAAAGTGTGAGAAGTCGTGAACATTTTCTTTAAAATATATATTTATTGTTTGGTATTCATACAAGTTATGGAGTATTAATTTGTCATGGTTTGCGCTACACGTGTTTCGAGTCTAAAATTGACTCGCATCAGGCGAACAAATTCGTTTTTTTACGTTTGGGTTTCTCTGAGTATCTGAAATAAAATATACATTTTAAAGAAAACGTTCACGGCTTCTCACACTTTTTATGATATATATATATATATATATATAATTTTTATTATAAGTGTTTATAATAAAAATACTCTTTACTGCAACGCAAGAGCTGTCGTATTTCGGTACTACTTGTTAGTATCTCATCAGGCAGAGAAATATTTTACTGTTCGAAATTGATATAGCTAGAAATTTAAAAATTTAGAAACAATGCATTTGACACCAAAAATTTTAGCTTTTCACAACATCTTAATTCTCTCTCTTGCTTCTACCCTTTCCTCATTAACTGATCCTCTTTTCCATCATTGCCTTACTTTCTATTGGTCAACTTAGTTCATCACTTTCAATTCCACACCCAACTTAATAGAGTGGACATGATAATAAACATGTTTCTAAATTTTTATATACATATTTGTTTATACAATTTCGATGATATATATATACGTGTGTGTGTATGTGTGTGTATGTGTGGGTGTGGTTAATACTAATGAAAGTACATTCCACAGTAAAATATTTACTTTTAGAAAGTGTTCAATACAAAGTAGAGCATAGATATATAGTTATTATTATTATTACTTCATTTTTTATTATAAATCGATTTCTGCTATGGTCGCACTACCTACCAAGTCTGCAGGAAGACCTAAGGCAGGTCGTGGTGTGTTGTTATGGCTCTATTTAATTTTTTATATATATATATATCTCCCTAACATCCCTCTATAGATGAAGTGCTTTTTTGTTTCATTTTTTATCATTCCAAGAGCACCCACTATCACTGGTAAGAAAATTGTTTTCAATTACAAATTCTACATTTTTCTCTATTTCAATTTACAGGTTTTTATAATTTGAAAGTTTTTCGAATTCCGTGGTTGCTATGTTACAATCCACTAAACAAGACATATCAATTAATAAGCAAGTTTTTTTTTTTTTTTTTTTTAATCGACCGCGGGCGAGTAAAGTAATAAACTTTAATCGTCCAATAAGGTTTTTAATCGACTGAGTCGATCGGGCGAGTGAAATCTCAAAGGCTGTATATAACACAAACAAATATTTTCTGGTCTATGTTCGTCGGATCGTCACTTGATTTATGGCCGCTCTTATTCTAAAAAACTACCAACGCATTTTCTTTGCACACAAAATTTTATTCTGACCTGCAGTAGCCGAAATCAACAGATAGGCGAAATGCGTAATTTATAAATTTTTCACTTTCGTTTCCGGTACTACTATACATCCTTCACACACACACACACACACACACACACACACACACACACACACACACACACACACACACGTATGTGTGTATGTGCATATATTTTTGCTTTTGTTTTTCACTTGGGAAGATATACAACGTTAAAACAACATTACTAGCATGAAAACCACAACAAATTTTATCAGCCACATGTTCTACCCCTCCTTCTTCTCTATGAGAAACGTGATGGAATAAGTCGGCTATCAGAGATAAATAACACAGAAAGGGAAATATAACAGAAGGCAAAGAAAACATCATATAACGCTTGAAAAAATTGGGCCTTGTAGAAATTCGACTATATAGATGCTCTACTGTGTCGTTGTAAGAGTTCAAAATAGTTCACGCAAATTTGAGGGCGTTAAATTATTATTCATTTCGTGAATATTTTTTTAGAAAAAAATATTCGACTCCTTAAACCGAATTTTTTTACAAAAATGAATGGGTTATATTTTTCCAGTCGAAAGTAATAGTGAGGGAAGGAGAAGAAAGAAAACTTTTTATCGATAGGAGAGGGAGTTGGATAAGCAGTGTTAATTTTTAAACGTTGGTTGGTTTTTAGCAGTATATTATCCCCTATGGGTTATTTAATGCCGAAATTTAAATATCCTGCATTCAATTTATGCTTTCAGCTTCAAATAGCTCGTACATAATTTTATACTCTCAGAGTAAAAGTACTTTTTAGAGATATATTTGGTAGATTTTATGCTCTCGGAGTAAAGGTATTTTTTAGATAGTTGGTCAGTTAATAGATCTACAGAAAATAAAGTATTTTTTAGGTTAGAAAATGTAAATTCAAATTAGTAAAATACACTTAGGAGGTTATTAGGATGCTTTTCCTTGTAAGATAAATTACTTGGACCTAAAACAAAACGTTTCAAGTAATTTTTTTTTAATTATTTCACCCCAAGTAAAGCTGGTGTGTGTGGGGGGGGGTTACATAGGAGGAAAGTGATGAGAAAGAGGGACAGGTTATAAGGGGTGTCAGGAAGAGGGTAATAGCAGTATGAGAATACTGGTACAATGAGAGTGGAGTGGACAGAGAAAAGGACATAAGAGAAAGGATGCGAGTCAGTGAGATAAGAGATGACTATTGACCTTACATTTAAATTATTGTAGATTGTAGCTGCCGGGGAAGCAAGTTTAAGGAAAGGAATTCTACAGGCGGAAAGTGCGAGAAAAGAAGCTGATGGAGTAGAATTTGCTGTTACATTTTAACGGTTTCACTGTAAAAGGGTGGAACATAGTTGCTAGTCTAGTAGCTCGATTAAATTCATACATAGGGGACACCAGTGAGCTAAGTTCATTGAAGCCGTGAAAGTATTTGTAGAAGAAACACAAGCAAGCCACATTACGCCGGTGAGAAAGTGACAGCAGCTGAGCTGCCAAGTCGGGATCGATCACATTACAGATTCTCTGTTGGATTTTGTCAAGAACCCCTAGGTGAATAGCGGGAGAACTCGACAAGATGTGGCAGCAGTTTTACTTAATAAAAACACGCTTTACTGCAACGCAAGAGCAGTCGGATTTCGGTACTACTTGTTAGTATCTCATCAGGCAGAGAAATATTTTACTGTTTGAAATTGATATAGCTAGAAATTTAAAAATTTAGAAACAATGCATTTGACACCAAAAATTTTAGCTTTTCACATCTTAATTCTCTCTCTTGTTTCTACCCTTTCCTCATTAACTCATCCTCTTTTCCATCATTGCCTTACTTTCTATTGGTTAACTTAGTCCATCACTTTCCATTCCACACCCAACTTAATAGAGTGGACATGATAACAAACATGTTTCTAAATTTTTATATACATATTTGTTTATACAAAGGAAATGAGGGTTACATAGGAGGAAAGTGATGAGAAAGAGGGACAGTGCTATTCCCTAGCACTTCACAATGAAATTTAGACATTTTGGTCCATTTTGAACAAAAAAGTCATCATCTGTACAGAGAAAACCTGATGTGATCAGAGCAAAATAGACTTGATTTTTAGAATTAGCGTTATAAAACAGCTCAGAAACATGTACCTATTGCCCAACAAGATTTAGATAAAAATTTTGTCGCGGATTGTAATCAATGTTTTCTCTCTGTAGATTGGCAATACCATCGAAAGTTTCATGTCAATAAAATATTGTCACGCTCACTTTCCACTAATTAATCTTCTCTTCTGAGCGATACAGACATGCTTGGTTAAATCACGTGTGCAATGTTTGCGTCTCTTAAAAAATCAGCCTCTGGTGTCACGTGGTATATTTTCTATGTATCGCGTGAATGTAGACGGTCGAGAATCATCTATCACTAATCAGTTGAAGACTGGTTACCAACGTGACGGTTCAACTTCCGGAAACAGGTGTGCATTTCCGGTTGACTGAATGACACTGACCCACGTTCTTTGAGTGCTATCAGCGTCTGTTCTGGTTCAGTAAATGATGAAACACAGCTGTTCCATTTGAATCCAGTAACCATGGATCCTGAAAAATAGAAAGTTACCAGGAAAGTTTAATGATTTTTATAAGCGTGTGCAAAATAGAGGAAGATATTTTTTTAAATAATACATGAGATCGTAGCTGAGTAGTTAGAGCATTAGCGTCCCGACTATGAACCTCACCATTGTCGGTTTGCGAAGAAGGTGACTTCTTGAAAATATCGGCCTGGGGATATATTTTTTAACCATTTCATCCCAAGCAAAACGGGATCGTCACTAGTGCGCAAGGGTTACAGTGAGAGAAAAACAGGATACACGAAGCGTCCAAGAAACGGTTAAGTATGGATGGGAATCAAGAAGTTAGAAGATGGCAATTGAAGTCGAGATAAAATTTTGGAGAGAAAGGGGCGTAAGACAAGGATGTGTCTTTTCACCAGTTCTATTCAACTTGCACAGCAGACTATTCTGAGGACCCTAGAAGTTATGCCAGGATTCATCATTAAAGGTTACAGTCTGAACAACATAAGATACGCAGAAGATATAGTGCTGATAGCTGACACGGAAAGAAAACTACAAGACCTCCAAAAAAAAAAAGGTATATGAAAAAAGTAAAAAGAAAGGACTACAAATAAATTACAAAAAAAAAAAAAAAATGAATGTATGGTCATCAGCAAAGGGAGTAGCCCAAAATGCCAGTTACAGGTTGGGGATACTAAAACCAAGCAAGTACAAAGATTTTAGTACTTGGGATGTGTTCTAACGAAAGACGGAAAGTGCGGCGATCCAAATGCGAATTAGAATGGCCAAGGACGCATTCCAGAAGCTGAATAGACTATTAAGAGACAGGAAAGTTTCGCTAGAAACAAGAAGAGAGGTCTGGATTGCTATGTGATATCTGTCATTTAATATGGCAGTGAATGCTAGACAATATCATCGAAGATGAAGGAAAAACTTGAAAATGTAGTTCTACAAAAGGATGCTGCGAATATCATGGATCGGGCATGTGAGCAATGATGAGGTTTTAGAAAGGATGGAAACGAAAAGGAAATTAATATTGAGCATCAGGAAGAGATAGCTGAAATTGTTGGGACATGTGATGAGAAAGAAAGGCTTGGAGAATCTGATACTCACAGGTCAGATAGAAAGAGATACAGAGGAAAACAGCAGATAACATGTTTGAAAGGCCTGAGCAGGTGAATGGCAGAGCGAGGTTTGTGTGGGGTAACAGGAGAAATCGTGCTCAGAGTTACCAGGGAAAGGGAGACGTGAAAAGCCATGGCCGCCAACGTCCTAAATTGACATGACATGGTGTATTTGTGCGTAAGTGAATGCAAGGAATTCCACTGGAATTCGAACTCGGCTCCCCGATTTTTCGTTCCCAGTCGATATCCATTGCATCACAAAGTAGCACGCGTAAATTCATGTAGTTGGCGCACAGGGAAAAAATTTCGTCAGAGCAGTCTCTATGAAATTATTTGTAGAAAAGACAGAGAGAAGCCTGTGATAAAGTAACTGAAGTCGATATGCCAACTCAGGGCCGATTAAATTGCAGATCCTTCTTTGGATTTTGTGGAGAAGCTCAAGGAGTACCTGACCAGATATGGCAACAGTATTCAATGCACGGACGAATGGTAGATTTATAAATATACAAGACTGACTCTAACGAGGAAAAAACCTTACTAATCCGACACAGTGACTCAATATTTCTAGTAGTAGACGCAGTTTTGTCTATCATGCCGCTACTTGGAAATGAAATTGGTTACGACTAAACTGTTCGGGAGTCCTTAATATTTATAAAGGGTCTCACAGATATAGACACCTCCAGCAATACCTGAGATATTGGAAAGACATTAGCTACAATACGGCAGAAATATCTCTCATTTTTTAGACTATCACCTCTGTAGAGCTCATGAATTTAGAAAAGTGGTAAAGTTGTCTTCATTTAGTTATTGTCTTCCCATTGTGTATGAGGTACTTCAGCCGTACCCTAAAGCTAGTGTCTTAATGAGGAAAGTATTTCTGGGAGGTATATCCGAAAGTATATCTGACGTACCCTGGACTAACACAGCGTCACAAGTCCTGAGCTAATTACCACACAGAAGCACTTTAGCCTTGATAGGAAATCGTTCTAGAGATGGTGCCTTGATAAAATCATTCAGCAGCCTGGCTTCTCGCAATGATGTACAATCCTAAACTCTGTAAAAGACTAAAGTTCTTAAAAAAGAATTAAGTTTCTTAAATAGCGGAACATGATTATATTGCATGAAGTTACATTAGGTTAATGATAGTGGAAATTTTTTCGTGTAATAGGTTTCGTCCCTTAAAACTTCATCAGACTAAAGTGATGTTGATGCTGATGTTATTACACGCGCCTATGAAGGAAAGGGAATGAAATTTTAAATTTAAACTATTATTTTTTTCAAATATGTTTTGGGTATATATACTAGCCACAATTTAGTTTCTTTTTGACTATATTTTTATCACTTTTGTTATTGTTATATTGTGATGTTTATTTTGATGTAACTTCACATCCAATTATAATTTCCGACGTCTCTCGTTCGTGCGCATGTGTAGTCGTATCACCCTAAAAAATCTAGTCCGACGACGTCCTAATGGACAAAAAGCGTCATACAAAAACTTTTTCTACTTTGTTATACAAAAACTTACACCAATGAAAAGTGTATAAAATAAAAAATTTGAAAATATAGGATGTTTCATTAAGACGAATCGAAGTTAGCAGTAAATAAAACAGTGTTATTGGTAAAATTCTGTTGATTTCACTACTGGAACATGTTATTTGTGACATGACAATTATGTGTGAAAAATAATATTGCCAAAATATCTACGAAGGATTCGGCGGCACACCTCTACTCGATGGTCAACATTTCTGATGACGTCTCTGCATAGTTGCAGCTTGATTAATACGCCATAGTTGCAGCTTGATTAATACGCCATAGTTGCAGCTTGGATTAATACGCCATAGTTGCAGCTTGATTAATACGCCATAGTTGCAGCTTGGATTAATACGCCATAGTTGCAGCTTGATTAATACGCCATAGTTGCAGCTTGGATTAATACGCCATAGTTGCAGCTTGATTAATACGCCATAGTTGCAGCTTGGATTAATACACCTTATTATCTCATCTTTCAACTGCTACATTTTTATTGGCTTGTTGGCGTAGATTTTACTTTTGAGATGACCCCAAATGTCACACGATAGTGGTGGACAATTGACATCACAGTTTCGAGAGATGATGCGACCTGGGAATTTCTCATTCAATAAAGCCATTGTTGCATTGACCGTGTAACATTCTACACCCATAGAATTCAATTCAGTCCATAAAAAGTTGGTTATCATGGGACGATATTGCTCACCTGTCACCGTAACAGAATTCCCGGCATCATTTTTGAAGAAATTCGGCCCAGTAATTCTGCTAGCAATACCTCCATCTGCTTGCTGGAATTGTGGTGGCTGGCACTTTGCTCGAAAATACTCCTTCAAAACTCACCGCTGCCGCGAATGCATCCGGCAAGGTCACAAAGATAAAGCCAGGTAAAGTATAGGTAAACCTCAGCTTACATCTACAAAACATTTAGGACGGAGTGCTTCTGAAGATTGTGTCCATATTACAGGCGAACTGCCAGCAAAAATCAGGATTGAGAAGAAGACAGCATCTGGGATCATATACATTTCGAATTCCCAGCACAACCTTTTGAGACTTGATTTTATTGAGCCACTGGGTCTTCTTGACCTCTTGTTGACATTTTGTTGGCAACTCAGTATCAAAAGAACAACAAAACAAGTTATGTTCCAGAATACAGATCGACCATTATCAGCAGGCACACCAGTGTTTGTAAGGATTACAGGCCTAAGCAACCAACTTGACACCAGGTACCATCCACAAGAAAAAAGGACGATTCATCTATAGTGTACAAGTTGGAGATCAATTCTGGGCACGACACAAAAACCAATTGCGTTCTAGGTAGACCAGCAACATTACGATAAACAACACGTCGAACACTCCACTGGACGTACTAGTGGAAACATTTGAATTATCGTCTATACAACCTGTTGAACAGACAAATATAAACGATAGCAATGCAGAATCTAGAAAGAACTGGCAAAAGTGGAACAGAACTAAAGAAAAGCACCTACAAATTAACCCCAAGCGTGCTCCTTACATTTAATTGTCTTCCTTTTCAAAAAAAAAAAAAAGAAAAAAAAGGAAAAAAAAGGAGGTATTCGGATCACTATTAAACAGGGTCAAGGTTATCGGTTATCTCCCCTTGACTACTGAAGGCAGTCCATCCCCAGCTAATAGGGGCACGCTGGGAGACAGCAAGGGACTTCCGGGAGGAGACCAGAAACATGGCGCGCAGGACTTTGATAGGCTCCCCATAACCACGTCTTTATTCAATATTCACAACTGCTCGCTGTACCCATGTTTCCACAAAAATAAATTCCCTAGTAATTTCCAATACTTGGCGAGTGTGTTATTTTTTCATAACCGTTTTATGTTGTCATGTTAAAAACATAACACAATCTAACTTGGCTTTTCATCAGCCCAAATGCGACAATTCTACTTATTAATGAATCTATCAAGATGAAAATAGGCATCATCACTAAATATAGTTTTATTCGAAAAATCATCATCGGCTTAAGCACCCATTTGACGAATGTAAAGCGCTTCAAATAGTCGGCAGACTTCAGTTCTTGCGTGAATTGAATTTTGTAATCGTGTAGAGACAAATCTTTTGTCAAAATTGAATGTAACGTTGTATGGAGAATTTTAATTCCTGCGCGCGTTGACGAATAGATGTGTTTGGATTCTCGGCAACGTTCTCGCGCACTGAAGCAATTTTTCTAACTGAATGGTGTAAACGAGCACGCAATGGAGTTTTCACATCTGCCACAGACCCAGTAACTGCACTCTTGGTTGGTCGATTAAAGTTGACCAAAAAATTCAAGACGTGCCCGAAATGCATTTTTGTTTGAATGCCAATTTTCGTAATAGACTTCGATAACTTTAACATTTTGTTCGATTGTTAGTTTTTCCATGGTTAAAACTGCCAAATACTGAAGTTGTTAAATCTAAATGAACTTTAAAAAAAATTAAACTTAATTCACAATTAAAATCTGTCCAAGTTATTGGAACAACGATTATAAGCAGTAAAATGCTAATACCACTAAAAAGTAGATGAACAGTTCTGCCGATGAAATTCTGGAGTCGAGACAATAAAGGTACTAAGAAAAGTTTACTTTAATTACTATATAATTTAATTTAATTTGAACTAAATAATAAACATGGAATCCGAAAGGAAAATTTCAAAAGTTAAATTTATAGGTAGAATATCTTAATGTAGCATGTATGTGTTTTATACCTGTTGGTCAAGGGTTATTATATAGTTAAAAAAAAGCATCCCAGTCGTATAATATATAATTACACGAATAACGCAAGAAACAAAACTTCAAATCCCGGAACGGTCAGATCATAATAAGAACCTGATGATTGCATAGTGCCTGAAATTTTGAGTCATACTATAAACTTAGAATAAATGCATATTTATTAATATATATATATATATATATATATATATATATATATATATATATATATATTATAATAGTTGTTACAATGGTTTATAAATTCATAGAATTACTACAAAAAAAATTTTTTGCGTTTCGAAGCTAGCCATGTGTGTAGGCTGCTTCATTCTTCAGGTGATCTCGTTGATATGAAAATTATCTAGTTGAAAAGACCGTTTATTTGTGTTGGATTTGTTTTTTTTAGGTGATAGTGGGGTTGGGCTATATATATATATATATATATATATATTGTGTATTTGGACAACAACCTCTTGTAATATAACAATCCCGCCCCACCCGAGGAAGCTGAGCAAGCGGGGGCGTTTCCGGTCGTTGAAAGGAACGGATGTTTGTTTGACCTTATTTCCGGCAGTAGCGGAAATGGCTACAAGAGGCAAACAGAACAGGTGTCTCTGAGAATTACGTGGGCGTGCGTGGGCGAGGCAAAATCCGGAAGTACCGGTTTGGAGATTATAAAAAAGACCTCGGCGCACGGATTTCAGGCAGAGAGACAGAGAGACAGACGAGACCAGACAGAGATCGGCCGGTGAAGAGAGACACTCCCGTCAACCCGTCAACCCGTCAACCCTTAGAAGCGCGCTCTCACTCTCTGTTCATAGTCATTAATAAAAATATCACTTCATATTATTATATATATGCGTGTTTGTTGTTTATTGATATACAACACTCTCTTTTATGCAGGTTTCTTTTAAAATGACCGACAAGGTATTATAATCAAGTTTAGATGACCATTTGGTCCTAGATTTAGGAATTACGTCTGGTCACCTGACCACTGGAATCAAGTACCAATCAACATTCTAGTATATTGTCTCTTTTTTATTTTTAAGTTCGTGTCTTGCAAACAATATCTCTGAACAAGCTTAAGAAAATGAATATTTTCTTCCTTGTTCTGTTCTTTACTTATTTTATAATCTTGTCGGATTTCAATGCATATATTCAATTCATACAGATAGATAGATAGATAGATAGATAGATAGATTTTTTTTAAATTGATAAGGCGTAAAAAACAAATCACTCAATCAATTAATTTATCAGTTATAACTTATATCAATCGAGCTTTGATATCTGGTGGGTTAAGATGAACATACTAAGGTAACATGAATAATCAGCTTTCAAATGGACCCTGACAGTGCGCGAAAGATGAATTGGCCACTTCATTTCTGCAATTGCAGAGTTGCCAACCAAGGCTATAGTACTGAATTGCTCTGATATTCAACCCATAGTTGAAAGAAGAGATGGATTAATAATTTTCCCGAGGGCATTTGTGTGTAAGTGAATAAAAGGGAATTCGACTTGAATTCGAACTCGGCTCTCCAATTTCTCCTTTGGAGCTGATACACAAGAGCAGATAACTCGTCTATGTGTCCCTGTTAATACCACGACGACGTACAAAGCAGACACAGCACACAACTAGGCTTCTGTTGTCGTTAATTGGACGATGAGCAACTATCAGCATTTAGCTTGATCCGATGAATCGAGGTTTTAGGTGAGTTTGCATGAAGAGTTTGCTTGAAACTCCAGGCACTGCACCTGTGGCATGGGGTGTGTTCCCCTGGTAAGGATTGGAACCACTGGTCTTTGGTCAATGATTATACAGCTTCTTAAATGTTTGTACCCATTAGTCAACACCATGAAGTTCGAAAACGATGTGTTATTTCAACAGGATAATATCATCGTGTCAAATTGCCCAGACTTGGTTTGAAAAGTATTTTAATAAGTACCAACGAATGATATGTCTACCACGCTTGCTCAACAGGAGCCCAGTCGAGGATTCGTGGAAAATTATCACGAGTTTTCATTCACATACATTATCCTGCAACTACAGTTATCTTGGGTTACAATCAAAATGGTAGGACTAATCATTTCCCCGAGACGTCTTACGGCTATAGATACAGAATCAGTGCAACATCAAGTTGGTGCTCTTCATCTGGTTAGAGGAGGTTTGACACAATACTATGCATATACTCATCGCAGACATCAAGCCTAACATTTTTGCTTCAACAAAAAATGATTTTGAATAGCAGTCATCAAAATCATTTGCAATGCATTCCTATAGAATAATCCTTTTTGATAATACTTATGAAATCATTTAAAAAGTATTTTTATAGTAAAATCATTTAAAATGTATTCATATATTAAAGTTATTTTCCATGCATCCTGATATTAACAGTTCATTCTAATTAAAATCATTTCAAATGTATTCATATATTAAAGTTATTTTCCATGCATCCTGATATTAACAGTTCATTCTAATTAAAATCATTTCAAATGTATTCATATATTAAAGTTATTTTCGATGCATCCTGATATTAACAGTTCATTCTAATTAAATTCATTTCAAATGTAATTTAAAATACATTCCAATCGACAATGCATTTCTATATTAAAATCATTTTTAATGCCTTTTAATAATAAAATAATTTATATTGCATTTGTCTATATTTCTGAGATGAGATAGTATCTACATTATAAAAAATAAAAAATACTAGAAAAAACTATTAACATAAAATAAATAAATTGAATTACTGGACATCTGCAGGTGTTTAAATGTAGGGTCAATAGACACCTCCCTATCACACTAACTCCCAATTATTCTCAGAACACTCTCATCTACCCAACCCTCATTCTCGGTATCCTTACCCGCCTATCACCCACCCTCTGACATTTCCTATATTTAATCATCCTTTCTCCACTCTATGTAGCCCCCTGCGCAGTAGTGGCAGTGACATGCCTTGCTCGGGGTGAAACGCTTATAAAAAAAAAAATTAGATTTATAAGTCCCAAACATTCAGTTGTTCTTGTCCTTAAGGACACATGTGCCAGTGAATATAGACATTCCTGTGACTTGACCCAAAGAGTGCTACAGCAGTGGTCAACAAGGTTAGAGGGAGATAATTCATGACTACCAGAAGAGGCTCTACGCAAGGGATGAAGATCATATACCACAGTAAGTGTAATAAAGGTATTGATTCGAAATTCATAGCACCTGAAGAAGCGTACAACAGCCGAAACGTCGTACAAATGGCAACAACGATGAAGACAATCCTAATAATGTAAATACTGTAGTGTATATTGCGTATTTGGCGTTGAATTTTTATGATAAAATCATTTAAAATATGTACAAACCATAGCTAAAGATGTTGAAAAAAAGGTCGGCTCCCTGTACAGCACCAGTTAGTAACTGACTCCACCTGCTATCTCCTGTCTTTACAAGAGCCATATCAGCCCGAAAACAGAGTACTGTTGCCATATATGAGAAGAAGCTGTACAGTCTTCACTTTTCACTCTCGATAGGCCCCAAAGCATCGAGTCCTTGTTGCTGACGACTTCACCCACCACAACACCTTTCTCACAGACGAAACGTAGCAAGCGTCTTGCTATTCTATCGCTCTTTCCACTGAAAGAGTTCAGATGAACTATACTTCTTAGTTCCACCAGTCCCAACCTTCACGGCGAAGAACCTCCATACCACGCACATTGTAGCGAACGACCCTCATTCCCTTCGTATTCCATTATTAAGATGTAAATTCAGATCGAGTAGCTTCTTCTACAATCCGGTGATTTATGGAACCGACTCCCAGGAGCATTTTTCCCGATTATTACAATAACTAGCAGTATAGCCTGGTGTTGCCCGGTTGTAATGAAAGTTTTAAAACTAATCCACGGTCCTGGAGTTCAGACTCAGCCTAAAGAATATTTGTGCGAAGTTTGGTGAGAATCGGATAAAAATTGTGGATTTGTATAAAGGATATACAGACAGATAAACCGACACACACACAAACATCTTGCCTTACATATATATATATTATCGATTTTCTGCACTATTGTAAGAGCTGAAACATTGAAACTTCTGAATATCGTGTCTTATGTCTTTGTCTATGAGTGTATCAAATTTGATTAAAATCGGACCACTCCTTCTATAACCCGATTTTTTCGATTATCGACACAAAACCTCGACACAAAACCTAGCTAAGAACACTCGCAGGCGCTTATAGTACAACTGTGTAAATTTTCAAGAACATCGGTTCAGCCTTTTCGGAGTCTATAGGTAACTGACACACACAGACACACACACACACGCACACACACACACACACACACACACACACACACACACACACACACACACACACACACACAGACAAAGTTCCATTTATAAATAAGTTTAGATAACCTGTTCAAAAAATCCAGGGATAAACGTTATATTCCACAGATATCCACATGAAGTCTCTGTACCGCTTCTACTTCCAAAAACATTCAAGCCTTGTACAGGTTGAACACCCTTATTAACAAAATATCGGATAACTTTTGGCACGTCATTGTACCGTGATTGCTAATGTTGTTTCTTTTTTAGTAAATGTTTCTACGCTCGATTCAAGGTCAGTCATTTTTTTTTATTGTGCGATCAAAACGGTATTTGCGCAAAGTCACGCTTAATACCAAATATAAGACAGGTAAAATTCGTATTTACCGAGTGATTGCCCAATAAAAAAAGATCATCAATAAATAAAATGTCTCAATTTGCTAATATATAAAAAAGTAAAACAAATTGGCAAAATATTGACGGTCCGATTAATTCGTTTTCAGTTCAGTAAGCAGGCAAAAAAGCAAATCAGTTTATTGAAAAATGGAGCCCGGTTTGCCCAAAGATAGTGGATAAAGTTATCAAAATGGCTGTCAATGGCGCCTCGATGTGGAGATTTTCTCATTTGGATCGCTCCGTTTACCGCCAAACTAAAAGGGTTAAATATTCTTACACGTCTATAAAAATGGCAGAAAATTACGACAGTAACTTTGCTTGATCGGCTGCGTAAAGCGATAAATGAAAATGCTGATTGTCAGTAGAGCTTCTTTATGAATAATTCTTGTAAAATTTACAATGTATTCTCATAAAATTATTTACAATGCATTTTTATAATAAAATCAGTTAAAATGTATTCGTATATTAAAAGTATTTCAATCTACAATGCATGTCTACAGTAAAAATCATTTACAATTCATTTTTATAATAAAATCATTTACCATGCATTCCTATTAAAATGTTTTCCAATTATTGTAAAACCATTTCCAATGCATTCTAATATAAAATAATTTTAAAGCAATCATATATTGAAATCATTCCCCATGAATTCTTATAATAAATGAATTTACAAATTATTTAAATATTTTTAAAATTATAATATATAGACGTATATTAAAAGGTTTTACAGTTCATTCCAATTAAAATCATTTCCAATGTAATTTACAATTAATTCCAATTTACAATACATTTCTATATTAAAATCATTTACAATGGATTCTTATAATAAAATCATTTATATTGCATATTATAATAAAATCATTTGCATTGCAATTTTTTGATAAAATCATTAACAATTCATTTTATAAAATCATTTCCAATGCACTCCAATAATAAAATAATTTACAATTATTTCTCGTAGTAAACTCATTTACAATTTTATAATAAAATTGTTTACAATTTTTTCTTATAATAAAATCATTGATAATGCATTCTTAAACATCATTTAAAAATCTTAAAATAAAATCATGTACAATTCATTCTTATAGTAAAATCATTTACAATTCTTTCTTACAATAAAATCATTTACTATGCATTATTAAAAAAATCATTTACTATGCAATCTTATAACACAATTATTTTCAATGCATTCTTATAATAAAATCATTTATAACGCATTCTTATAATAAAATCATTTACAATGCATGCTTATAGTAAAATCATTTGCAATATATTCTTATAATAAAATAATCAACAATGCATTCTTTCAATAAAATCATTTTAAATTTTTTTATAACGCATTCTTTTAATAAAATCATTTAAAACGCATTCTTACATAAAATAATTTACAATGCATTTATACAATAAATTCATTTATTAAATTCTCTTATATTAAAACCATTTACTATGCATTCTTCTAATAAAATCATTTACAATGTTTTTCATTGAATAAAATTACTAAATTTTCTTATAGTAAATGCCTTTTAAATTCTTATAATAAAACGATTTTTATGAAATCATTTTCAATGAATTGTCCTTGCAAAAATATTTATAATTATTTTTTTAAATTAAAATTATTCATGATGCCTTCAGAATTAGATCATTCCGTTGAGCGTAATATTGTCATCAACATTTCTTGCGAGACGTCATAACCCGGTCATATCTCATATTCAAGGCAGACTAAAGAACAAATCCTCTCTATAGACGAATCAATTAGAAATGTTTACTTTAATATTTTTGTAATCAACTCGATATTACCCAGAATTAAATAGAAACCAGACAATTAAAAAGAAACAAAACAACTACCTAATCGTTTGTGTCCCAAAATCAGTAGTTTGATGCCTCTCTTATTTAGAGTAATATGAATTTAAATATCATATTTATGGGTAAAATAGTTACATAGGTCCCACGTTCAAACCTTGGTAAAAGTCTTAATTCCAAATGTTGGTTTTCATTACATGTGTAAGGATACAAAAGGTGCTTATCTCTCTTTCGTTAAGATGAAGTCACGTGGTCACATGAGAACCGCTCGTCACGTCACCCAAGCGCTAATCATAGTCTTTCAGCTAACAACTACTGAGGATTAAGATTATTCCTTATGCCTACCGCCATGTTCCGCTGGACCATAAAATTCCTGCCGTCCCGTGGGGACATAGATGAAGTCTGCCGTATCCCTTTGGGATATAGATGAATTCAGCCCCTCTGACCGAACGGAAGTATCGTCAATTTAAGACTTTTTCCTTTTGTTCCTTCTGATACTTTTCTTTGCGTTAGACATCTGTATGTATTTCTCAACGTGTGGACACTTGTTTGTGTATATGTATTATTTGTGAATGTCATAAAATATGAGAATCTTTTTGAGAACAAACATTCATTCGTTCATTAATTTCATTTCTTCTGTTTCGCCTTACCGTTACATGGTAACGGTAAGGCGAAACCTGTCTTAATATTATTTACCGGTCTTAATATTATTCACCTGTCTTAATATTATTTACTAACCAAATTGAATTGAATAAGATATGTTCCTTCACTGGGAAGAAATAAGACATATCCTTCACGTGCAACTAGGCTCTCTCCACTTGGATATTTTATTTGGCGCTACATAAACTTCTTACTTCCTTTTATCCTCATTTGCCCATGTATCTTGCTAAGCTAAGTTTGGGAAATATGTTGGTACTAAGACGCCCCTCATAGTGCTATTTCATTAATGTAATGAGTTTCAACCTTACTCGGTACCTAAATAACGCTTTATCCTGTTGGTTGATATCAATAATTAGCCGACTACTTCCACGTCTAGAGAGCTAATCCTCCCACCCCTAGAAAAGCGGTCAAACATATGTCTGTCTTTATCATTCCCATGCAAAACGGACATGTGTTTAACTTCTTGATTTTCGGACAAAGCGGATTTTTTTACACTGTTACTCTACCATACCACGAACCTATGAATACCATTTTTAAACTCTTCTGTAAAATGTAACTATTTTTGAGGCTCGTTAAAAACAGACTTATGTTTACATTATCTACATTATTCAGACTATTGTTCTCATCTTTGTTGCCTTTGTACGACGTTTCGGTCGTTGTACGCTCCGGCCTTCTTCAGGTGCTAGGAATTTCGAACATAACCCTTTATTACAATCACTGGGTATATCATCTCCATCTACTGAAAACTACGTAAACTTAAGGAATCAGCATATATGCTACACTACAAAACCTTCTAAGCCGACTAAGCATAGAAATGAAGACAATATGGGAATCAGTAATACGGAGTGTCAGGGGAAATCATTAGTGTCAAAATTACAATATGAGCTCTGGTAAAAAAAATAGTAGAGAATAATTAGTGTAAAAAATTGCAATATGATTTCTGGTATAAAGTACCAGAGAAAACCATTAACATAAATAAATAATAGAGAAGACAACATAAAAAAATTGCAATATGAACTCTGGTAAAAATAGTTACTGAACATTAAGTTTATAAGTTCCAAAAATTCAATGAATATAGACGTTGGTTAGTTCCTGTGACTTGAACCAAAGGGTTGTGAGTTCAATACCAGGATACAGCAGTAGTGAACAAGTAACTTACAGGGTTAGAGGGAGATAACTCTGACTGCCAGAAGAGGCTCTACGCAAGGGATGGAGATTATATATCCCAGTGATTCTAATAAAGGGTTCTGTTCGGACAATGGTCTGAATAATGTAAGTACTGTAAATACTAACTCACCTCAGAAATATAGACAAATACGGACTTGTGTCTGTCTTTTTTTCTGTCTTCTGTAAATCGTAACTATTTCTCTTTTTTGGCCCCTATTCAAATCGGACCTGTGTTTGTTTTATTTTATTCTTCTCTATATCATATCTTTATCTATAGTAAAAAGGGAAAACACGGATAAATTTTACACTAGATTTTTTTTAACTCTTCTGCAAAACTTACCTGTGTCTTCCTTCGTGCACACCTGACCAATGTCTACCTTTCTGACTCTAGTCAAAAACGCATATATGCCGAGCTTTTTCACTTTTGTGCAAAACGAACTTGCACTTTTTAATTTCTATAAATCAGGCTTTTTTTTCTTTTCTTTTTCGTATCTATGTCTATGTCATTCTCTTGCAAACCGGACCCACGTTTAACTTTTGATTTACAGGAAAAGCGGACGTGTTTTCTCTTTCATTCTACGGTCCACCAGACCCATAAATACCTCTTTTTACTCTTTCGTAAAGCATAAACTTTAAGAAAGCTGAATGCATGGTCATCAGAAAAAGAAGACCCCAAAATGCTAACTAGAGGTTTGAGAAACTAAAATAAAACAAGGAAAGAAATTTAAATACCTGGGAAGTGTTCTGAGAGAGGATAGAAAGTGCGATGTTGAAATCCAAAGACGCATTGGTATGGCCAAGGATGCATTTCAAAAGTTTATCAGAGTACTGAGAGACAGAAAAATCTCATTGGAAACAAAGAAGAGACTGCTGGATTTCTATATAATGTCTGTCATTCTGTATGGAAGTGAATGTTGGACAATCTCACCAAGGATGATGCAGAGGTCAAACCTCTGCATCATTTCTGGCAGCAGAAATGTGGTTTTACAGAAGGATACTGAGGATACCATGGACTGAGCACGTGACCAAGGACAAGGTGTTGGAGATAATGAAAACGAGACGAAAACTCATACTTTAGATATGGAAGAGACAGATGAGGTTCCTGGGACAGGTAATGAGGAGGAAGTGCCTGGAGAATTAAATACTCACAGGACGGATAGAAGGAAAGAGAGACAGGGGAAAGCAGCGCAAGACATACTTGATAGGCCTGAGCAAATAGATGGCAGAGTGGAATTTGGGAGAGATAACAAAAAGAAAAATATTAAGAGAGACAAGTGACAGAACCAACTGGAAGTCCATGATAACTTACGTCCTGAAGGGACACGGCACACGAAGAAGATGAAGAAATAAAACTAAAAGACATGCCTGCGTAGCTAATCAGTAATAAGAAGAGGTGGATTCATAGCTAATCAGAATTTGATAAACAAATAAGAAATTATACATAAATAGGGGGATCAATTCTCTATTATAATCAATATATAAACTGACCCCTCATTTTGTGGCCACGCTAGTTTCTATCCATTTATATTTTAGATTTATGGGCTTTAGCAAATGGATGGCGGAGCGGGGTTTGGGAGAGATATCAAGCTAAAAATATTGATAGCGACAAAAGACAGAGCCAAGTCGAAGTCCATGATCGATTACGTCCTGAACGGACAAGGCACGCGAAGAAGAAAAAGAAACTCCCTTGATGGCGCTAGTGAACAACGGACCCATGTCTGCCTTTTTTTATTCTTCTGTAAACCGTACCAATATCTGCCGTTTTTGACACTGGCTTCAAAGCGGACCTGTATATGCTTTATTCTGTTTTTGTACACCGTACCTGTGTTTACCTTTTTACTTCTAGTCCAAATCTTACTTGTGTCTTCCTTTTTGACTATCGCGCCCAACTTTCTGACTCTGGTGTAAAACAGATCTGTGTCTTCCAATTTGACTGTCGTCCCCACCTTGGCATGTAACATCTAATTTACTTGTTGCTGCTAAGTAAAGTGAATTCTTTTATGTGGCACCGTTCTTTGTTATCAATTCTGTTGCACCTGTCCACAAGGTTGCGTTGTAGTGCAGTGGATATCGGCTCGGAACGACAAATCGTAGAGCCGAATTCAAATTCCAGTTGAATTCCTTCCATTCACTTACGCACAAATACCCTTGGAAAAGGTATTAATCTGTCTCTTCCCTCCAGTTATGGGTTAAATAACAGGACAGACTGGGTTCTTTAGCCATGGCTGGCAACCAGTCTACCATAGAAAGCAATGGCGGGAGAATCTTCTGCCCAGATACTCTTATCTTTTTCGAAATATGATCGCCCAAAGCGTGTATCACGTATAGCACTTAACTAACTGACTGATCTACATTGGAATGGACTCTTCCTTCTCCATAAATACTAACCTGCGAAATTTACTAATGGAGGCAGTCGAGACGCAGTTTAACTTGACATTTCAGACGGACACTTCTACCTGCTGACTAATAACACTCTTATTTTGTATATATGTTCTGTCATTCCAATACACTGGTTCAAACTACCTTCTTCTTTTCGTGTCTTTCTTCCTGGCCCTAACAGGCCACAACAGGTAGATAGATGTTAAAAATAGTTGTCGGCATCCAAGTTTAGGTTTCCTCAAGCCTAGAGTCTAGACATTAAAGTTAAATGACATTAAAGTTGAGGGCAACAGTCTGAACAATGGAAATACCTCATCTCAGAAATATAAAAATTAATAGAATTAAAAAATTGTTATGGTACCCTATCTACATTGGAATGAACTCTTCCTCCCTCATTAACCTGCGAGACTTGCTAGATGAGGCAGTCGAGACAGTGTAATTTGACAGTTCGGACGGACACTTCTATCTGCTGACTAATAACGCTCTTATTCTGTATATATGTTCTGTTATTTCAATACACTGGTTCAACCTACCTTCTTCTTTTCATGTTTTTCTTCCTAACCCTATGATGTAATGAATATTCATACACCTTGGTTCCCCCTCACAGTAATATGATTGGCTGGTGTCATCCATAAATACAGACTATGGCGGGGACGCCTAGAACTACGCCTATTGCATAAGCCTACGCCTAAGCATACTGCATACGACTACGACGAGTACCAGCCCATTACGGCTACTTGCTAGATTGTCCTAACCGGTTACATTTGCCAAAACCACTTAGTGAGTTCGAATAATATATATACCCCTTTTCGGGATATATCACCCTAACAGACCACAATAGAATGGTTGAGGCTAAGACCTACAGGGGTGATTCGCTTGAAGCTGCTTTTAGCCATTGTTTTGGAAAAGAGGTTGTACACAGCTATCAGTTTATAGACTTATGAACGAATTTGGCACTATGCATGAAATCCATATGAAAGTTTTAATTTGATGAGTCTATTCAGGAACATGACCCGAGTTCTAATGTCAATATTTTGGTTTTGTAACAATCTGCGGTGTTGGACGAAACTAACCTAGCACAGGCTATTCTATGTTTGATTTTTTTTCTCCTATGCTGATCCAAACATCGAAGTAATTGAAATGTGTAGTGTTTACTAAGTTCGCATTCTGAATGTTTATGATGAGTTCACTGCTTTTATTTCAAGGACTGCATCGCGTGGATGCTTCCCGATCAATACGTTTCCGTGCAATCATCGAAGTTAAGCAACTGGTCAGTACCTAGATGAGTGATCGTTTCGGAATGCCATGCGTCGTAAAATTACAAATGTGAGTGGTGTAATGGATAATAGGTCGTTATTGCTAATCGGAGAGCAGAGTTCCAGTTTCAGTTGAATTAAAATTTCAAATTCACAATTCACACGCGAACCCTATAGAAAGACTCGTTGAAATATCACTTTCAGAATATATATTTTTTTAATCATTTGACTCAAAGCATGAGGATGTGCTTTGTAGTGCAGTAGATATCGGCTCGGAACGAGAAATCGGTGAGCCGATTTCGAATTCCATTTGAATTCATTGTATTCACTTACACGCAAATTCCCTTGGGAAAGGTATTAATCCGACACTTCTCCCTCTAACTATGGGTTAAGTACCAGAACAGATTGGGTTCTATAGCCTTGGTTGGCAACCAGTCTATCGCAGAAAATAATGGCAACCTACTGCTGGAGAATATGCTCAGTCAGTCATGTCTCTTCTAGACATGATCAGCCACGTATGGCACTTAAGTAACTGACTGACTGACTCAAAGGAAGGCAATAAAGCTACTGAGATACAAGTGTGAGAGCATTAGAAAACAGAAGCATTATTGCGGAGCGAGTACATTTGAAGAGTAATCAGGAAAACAAAAGTAAACGAGTGACATTGCATTTGAATTTTTGAAGATCAAATTTGACTGGAAAGCAAGAAGTCGGAAGAGAATTCCGCAAGCAAGAATTGCGAAAGAAGAAACTGATGGTTACATCTTACATAGAACTTACGGGAACATCTAGCTATTTCAACTGTAAAATGATGATACCTTGGAGTCGATCTAGTAACGCACTTAAATTCAGGTCTGAGTAGCATAGAGGAAAGTTCATCAGAACAATTACTATAAAAGTATTTATTCTAAAATGCCTCCAGGGAAGCTCACATTGAGGCTATGGGAAAGCCGAGATGCCAGGTCAGAATCAATAACATTGCAGATTCTTCTTCTGCCTTTATTATTGTTCTCTAAATATATAGGAGCATTAGACAAGATATTCAAAGCAAGGACCATTGGTAAATGGTAAATTGGTTCACACATCTCCTCGGGCTTTTAAACAGGAATAAAAGCTGATCTCTTGTTAAGGATTTTGTTTTTGGTTCCTTCTTAAGTCTACTTCAGTTGTATACTCCTAATGCTTGTCTTTCCCTACGATAATATGACGTCACGCAGCAATCCCCTACCTTAAGTGGCTCTTGGACCTTGTATTAGTAAAAACATTATTAATAATATAAATAAAAAATGTAAAATAGACTCTGGCGATAAAAATCACCTTTCCTAGCTGCAGACCTAGCAATTGATTCAATATAATCTTTCCAGTTCATGTCAGCGGAAAACGATAGCACAAGAAGACGCAATGAGTCACCCTCTTGTAGATAGATTTAAATGAGAATAACTGTCTAGCATGACACAGTGACCCACCTTTCTTAGCAAGAGACCTAGATGATGATTCAATATAATCTTTCTACTCTATGTCAGCGGAAAACGATAGCACAAGAAAGCGCAATGAGTCACCCTCTTGTAGATAGATTTAAATGAGAATAACTGTCTAGCACGACACTGTGACCCATATTTTCTAGCAATTGATTCAATATAATCTTTGCACCTGTTAGTGGAAAACGTTAGTCCGAAAGGCTCAATGATTCACTTTCCTTACATCAACCATGTAAAATGAGCATCAATCATGCTGATAGAATGTGTTTACGAAATTTCAATCACGTGGAAACTGGACGATCACCTCAAAGATGAGGGAGAGACTCGAAGCAACAGAAATGCGGTTATACAGAAGGATGCTGAGAATACCATGGACCGAACATGTGATCAAAAAAGTTTTAGAGAGAATAAAAACGAAAAGAAAAAGAAACTTATAGTTGGCATCAGGAAGTGACAGCTAAGGTTTCTGGAATACGTAATGAGAAAGGAGGGTTTGGAAAATTTAATACTCACACGACGGATAGAGGGAAAGAGAGACAGGGGAAAGCAGCGCGAGACCTACTTGATGGACTTGAGCAAGTGGATATTGGAGCGGGGTTTTGGAGTGATATCAAGATGAAAATATTAAAAGCTACAAGGGATAAAGGGTAAGTGGAAATCCATGATCACCTACGTCCTGAAAGGACACGGCACATAAAGAAAAGAAGAAGAAGAAGAGGGAGAGACTCGAAGCAACAGAGATGCGATTATACAGAAGGATGCTGAGGATACCATGTACCGAACACGTGAGCAACGACGAGGTTTTGGAGAGTATGCAAAAGAAAAGATGAGTTTTCTGGGATACGTAAAAAGGAAGGGGGGCTTAGAGAACCTAATACTCACAGGACGGATAGAGGAAAAAAGAGACAGGGGAAAGCAGTGCGAGACCTATTTGATGAGTAGGTAGATGGTGAAGCGAGGTTTAAGAGAGATTCCAAGAGGTATATTCACAGCAACAAGGGAAAGTGGAAATCCATGATCGCCTACGTCCTGAAAAGACACGATACACCGAGAAGAAGAAGAAGTGAAACGAAATTCCAAGAAACAAATCTAAACTTATTTATAAATGGAACTTTGTCTGTGTGTGTGTGTCCGTCACCTATAGACTCAGAAACGGCTGAACCGATTTTCTTGAAAATTTACACAGTTGTACTATAAGCGTCTGCGAGTGTTCTCAGCTAAGTTTTGTGTCGAGGTACCCCCGATAAATATCGGAAATCGATAATCGAAAAAATCGGGGTATAGAAGGAGTGGTCCGATTTTAATCAAATTTCATACACTCATAGACAAAGACATAAGAAACGATATTCAGAAGTTTCAAAATTGCAGTTCTTACAATAGTACAGAAAATCAATAATATATATATATATATATATATATATATATATATATATATATATATATATATATATAGGCAAGATATATATATATATATATATATATATATATATATATATATAGGCATATATATATATATATATATATATTATATATATATATATATATATATATATATATATATATATATATAAAGCAAAATGTTTGTGTGTGTGTGTCTGTTTATCTGCCAGTATGTATTTTTTCAGCCCATTTTATTTTAGTTTTTGCTTCGGGTTTGGCTCTAAGTAGGTATAATTGTAGTTCTTAGTCTCAGCCATGATACCATTTAATCAGAGGACTTATTTAGCCTTCAAAATTCAGTTTACGACGAAAAAAACTTATTTGATATAGATACCAGGAAATCAAAATTTGACTTACATCCATTCATTTTTTTTTTCAGTCTACAGTTTCGCTTCAACTGGAAACAACTATTGCTTTTTAGTCTTACGTGCCAACGTCTAAAGAGTCTGAGCTGCAGGACCATGGATTAGTTTTACAGCTTTCATTACACCCGAGCAACGCCGGGCTATACTGCTAGTATTTAAAAGAACAGGACTATGTATTAAATAAAAACGTAGCAAAACGGTCTATTTGCGATTTTTCTATAATGGATGAAAATGTCTGCTTTATATCATACATTTATATTTTTCTGATCGAACCTTTTTTCTCTTGTAGATATTGCGACTTAAGACAATATATTTATGAAAAAAGATGTCTCATACGTCACTGATGAAAAGAGATGCCATATCAAATTGCACGACAAATAGAAAATAGGGGTTAAAATGAATTAAAACAAAATGAGGAAAAAATAACATTGTATGGCTTATAAGACGTAGGCGGAAGAGTTGTCCCAGAACGAAATCCTGCGTCATGACAAAA